>MU855565.1:0-43194 GCA_033296695.1 Staphylotrichum tortipilum | reverse complement strand
CTGACATGATCGTTTAGATCCAGGAAACATCTTTATCCGACGACTCCCCAACGGGCTGCCGGAGCTGGTACTCATCGACCACGGTCTCTACGTGTACATGAGCGACAAGTTCCGGCACGAGTACGGCGTCTTCTGGAAGGCGCTCATGACGTTCGACAACAAGAAGATCGCCGAGATCACGCAGGAGTGGGGCATCAAGGCGGCGGACCTCTTCGCGTCGGCGACGCTGCTGCGGCCGTACGAGGGCGGCGAGCAGCAGCTGCAGAAGGAGATGCTGGGCGCGCTGGACGACCAGAAGACGGCGAGCCAGCGGCACTACGAGATGCAGCAGCGGATGAAGCAGGGGATCCGCGACGTGCTGGCGGACGAGGACAAGTGGCCCAAGGAGCTCATCTTCATCGGCCGCAACATGCGCATCGTGCAGGGCAACAACGCCTACATGGGCTCGCCGGTAAACCGCATCAAGATGATGGGCGAGTGGGCCAGCCGGTCGCTGTTTGAGGACCGGAACCTGCCGCTGCGGCAGCGGATGGTCAACATTTGGGAGCACCTCGTCTTCAAGGCGGTCTTGTTCCTGTCGGACGTTGCCTTTTGGTTCTTCCGGCTGAAGCAGCTGCTCGGCCGGGGCGGCGGCATGGAGGACGAGGTCGAGGCGAGGCTGAAGACGGTGGCCAAGGAGTTTGGGGTGGAGCTCCAGCATGACGTGTTTGAAGGATAGGTTAGAAAGGGGTGACTGGGCACCTGGAGGAGAGGAAGAGAAAACGGAAGGTCAGCCTTCCTCCGTTTTCTGTACAACATTTAGCATCTCAGCATTAGAGTTAGACATGGCGGGTGGATGGATGGATGGATGGATACCCCTTGGTGTTAGGCCCCGGTTAGAGAGACGACTCCAAACTCAGTCATACTATGTAATCCGTACATGTCCTGCAAGCAAAAGGACAGCAGTCGGTGTATATCTGTCGATGCATAATTCGGCTGTTTCGGTACCTGGATATGCCGTCATCATGCTCCATGCAGCAGCCAGACCGGGTCCATGTTGGTGTTTACGCAGCGTGGATCTCAAGTTTTTTTGACTCTCTGGGGAAAGCCGCCGTTTTGCGGGGATATGGACCCCGACCCGGCTTTGTGTCCTTGTGGAGTTGCTTTTTAGCACTCCCTTCTGGAGAAATAGTCAACAACAAGATGGCATTCAGTGTTTCCTGATTCATGAAAAAAAACGGCATCCTCGTTGTCCCACTGTACCTCATCTTGGTGATGCGCGAAAAATGTGGAGCGCATCGATTGGCGCCGTGGGGCGCTTCCCCTGCCCGATTCTGAAACAACCAGGACTCATTTCCACGGCTCCACCAGGGCCAACGGCCAGGGTCCAGAAATTGGATGTTTCCAATGCTTCTATGCATGATTGAACAGGCCCAGCCTCCGATCCAGGCGCCCAAAACTGTCTTTTTTTGACTTGACAGTGCCAGGGGAGAGAGACCATGGGACGCCCGAAGGCAATATCCGGGCTCAGAGCCAACTGTGCCGTTGGCGCCACGGAGCAAGTTCAAGTTGCTGACGAAGTCGCCTTCGTCTGAACAGCGCAATCCGTCCCTGGATTTTGGGGTGCTTTGCTTGTCTCTCGGCTGATTTCACAGGAGTGGAGAGCTTGCACGTGGTCTGTGGAACTTCGGGGCGGCATGCAGCGGCTGGCTGCATTTCGCTGTGGCGCCCGACCTGCTGGCCGCCACAGCAAGAACGACACGAGGGTTGAAACTACCGCAACGACAGAGGCGCATGATGAACCCGACGGCCTCCTGCGTCCGAACATGGTGGTTTGCCCGACATCTCGCCAGCGAGACTTGCAGCACCGTGCCCTGTCGTGTGACGGAAAGTCGAGGAAGTTGCCGACAGAAGGGGCAAGCGTGGGATTCCCGGCCCACGATTGGCTGGCGCGTCCCTCGCGAAGCTACCAGGGACGCTACCTTAGCGCGCTGGCTGCAGTGGAAAGGGGCACGCCAACCATTGGCGGCCAAGCAACATGTGGGGAACCAAAACCTGGAAAGGGCAACACCAAGGGTCCCGGCCCAGCCAGGCCGACTTGTTGACGTCTTCCTCTTCCTCCACCTCCTGCCCCCAACGCCCTCCTCCGCATTGGCAAACAAGTGTCCCCTGGGAATGGAGAATTTCGGACAATTGAGCAAGCAACCTGGTTGCAGCAGGCAGGCAGTTGTGTAGAGCTAGCCGAGTCGGCGCTAGTGTGGGTGAGACACGATGCAAATAGGCCTTGAAAGCTGCCTTTCTTTTCTGTCTTAGAGCCATGAGGAACGGGCCTCGACATGCGGCCTCCGAGCATCACGCTCAGCAACACCAAAAAAGGCATGGCAATGGTTGGTTTGTTGGTGAAGCTCCCCGTCATTCGTCCCCCGTGCTTGGCACCGGCTTGACGAAGCGAATTGGTTCCAAGAGTCGAAGGGTGCAGCGCGGTTCACACCCGGATCCATTCTGTTTTAGTTTGTCCCTGGCCATAATTGCAATCCCAGAGAGGTACCGAACCACATCCCCCATCCCACCCCCGGCCCTTGAGCAGCAGCCAATCTCGCCGCGCTGGCCATCCATCTCGACGGGACACCCTTTTTTTCTTCGTCGCGCCCCTGAAGGTGTGCCGTTCCCTCTCTGCGCCCCTCACTCCCGACCTGATCGGCCTGTCGCACCGCCGGCCGCCTCGTCATCAAGTTTTACGTGTAGAAGGCCGCCGCCGCCGCGCGCACCACTTGACACCTTTTTCCCTTCTCTCTTTCGATTCCCTCTTGTGCCTCGGCCGCTTCGTCCTGGCCCTGTCACTCGTTTCCGCGCGAGCTAGTCTCCACCAGGCCGCGCGCTCAGCTCCCAGCAGCACAGGACAGCAGCAGCACCAATCCGTGGTGTTGAGGACCGAGTAAGTTCCGTCCAGGCATTAATGTGTCGCCATCCGTTGTGGTTTTGAGGATCTTGCGGCCCCCGAAGCACGCAGCACGAAAGAGTCGCAGTTGTGGCAGTGGAACCACCGAGCTGGCGCTCCCTCGTTGTCCCTGGTGTGGTCGCATCCCCAGGAGGAGGGCTGCACGACGGTGGCGCGACACTCCCTTCGAGCACGATTACCGTACCAGCACGCCCGGCATACTCGGGGTCTCCGTGGATGTCGAGGACCGTGGGGGTCATGATGGCGGCCAGAAAGCGACGGCGAGGTTGGCTGAGTGAGGTTCACTCGTTGGCTAACCAACTCAATCCATCATTTAGAGCTGCCCCTGGAGATCAGACGACCAACAACCTACCTGCGCCGGGCATTGACGATCCGCGAAACAGTGTTTCGTGCTTACCACCTTTTTTTTTTTCTCTTCGCGCCTGCTCTTCGAGGTTAGTCGGTGGTAGTTTTCAGCTGAGACAGCTCCTTCCCGCCCTCTCTCTGCCCACCCAAGTCGACGGTCGAGAGTTCTGATCGCCACGGCAGCCCCCCTCCGGTGCCAAACGTGCAGCTCCTCCTCCTCCTCCTCCCCCCCCGCGTCGCGCATTCATCCTTCCTCCCGCCGCCCGCGGTTTCCACGACCCGAAACGCCAGCCTGCTTATGCCAGCGCGCTAGCCCCCCGATCGAGTCCGTCTGGAGCAAGCAATGACCCCGCCGCCTCGTCGCTCTAGCCTCGGGATGTTACTTCGACGCAGCAAAAGCAGCGAGCTGAAGCGGCAGCAGGCCGCCAAGGAGCTGGAACTCCAGCGCCAGCGCGATGCCGTCCCCAAGTCTCCGCCGCGGCTTCCCGTCCTTTACAACGGCGCCCCGGCTCCCCAACTAGGCCTCGGCGGCGACAACCGTCCTGATTCCCTTGCCATCGTCTCAGGCCAGGGCCACTACCACGCCGACCACATGTCGGCCTCTGCCCCGCGCCCGTCCATCGAGCCCTCGCGCTCCGCCATCAGCGTTCCCCCGCCCCCGATCCCCAACGGCGGCTTCGACCCCTACGCGGGCAGCAGCAGCATGGCCCACCGCG
Organism: Staphylotrichum tortipilum; assembly: GCA_033296695.1. Classification (NCBI taxonomy): domain Eukaryota; kingdom Fungi; phylum Ascomycota; class Sordariomycetes; order Sordariales; family Chaetomiaceae; genus Staphylotrichum; species Staphylotrichum tortipilum. Next base: position 39,195 of record MU855565.1, on the reverse strand, counting down.
GTCGCTACAGCTACGCCAGCAGCGCCATCAGCACCATCAACAGCCCTAGGAGGGTTCGGAGAAGAAAGGATCCCACCCCTTTCAAGTAAGTCGCGTCGCAGCCCCCACCCCCCTGTTCCGTGTGTCCTCTAACACGCCGCTCACTCTCTGTTGCAGCATTCTCATTGTTGGTACTGCCAATTCTGGCAAGACGTCATTCCTCGAGTTCCTCAAGACGGCCCTCGCCCTGCCCGCGAAGAAGCGGGCCAAGAGCACGCCCGAGTATGAGGACCGCCCCAAGCCGCCCCCGTCCGGCAACTTCATCCCCCAATACCTCGAGACCGAGATCGATGGCGAGCGTATCGGCCTGACGCTGTGGGATTCCGAAGGCCTGGAGAAGAATGTGGTGGACCTGCAGCTCCGCGAGATGTCGAGCTTCCTCGAGAGCAAGTTCGAGGAGACCTTCGCCGAGGAGATGAAGGTGATTCGGTCCCCCGGGGTACAGGATACCCACATTCACGCGGTCTTCCTCGTCCTCGACCCGTCACGGCTCGACCGCAACATTGCTGCCGCCAAGGCTGCCTCGACTAAGGGCCAGGCAAACGGCGCCAAGCACCACCCCCATGCCCGCATCCTCGGCGGCCTGGATGAGGATCTGGATCTGCAGGTCCTGCGTACGCTGCAGGGCAAGACGACCGTCATCCCCGTCATCGCCAAGGCCGACACCATCACCACCAAGCACATGAACATGCTCAAGAGGACCGTGGCGGAGAGTCTTAAGAAGGCGAATCTTGACCCCCTGGAGGCCCTGGGCCTGGATGACGAGGAAGGTTCGGTCAACTCCAGCAGGATCGAAGAGGAGGACGAGGAGCTGGTTTCCGAACAGAGCGGCGAAGGCGAGACCGGCGAGGAGGATGCCGAGCTGCCCATCCAGGGCCAGGATTCGTCGCCCAAAGCCAAGAGGCTCTCGAGCGGTTCGTTTCGTCGACACAAGGACAAGGCCTCCGAGGACAGCACCAAGGAGGACGAGGTGCCGTTCCTGCCGTTGTCGATACTGAGCCCGGACATCTACGAGCCCGAGGTGATGGGGCGGCAATTCCCCTGGGGTTTCGCCGATCCGTACAACGAGGAGCACTGCGACTTTGTGCGCCTCAAGGAAACCGTCTTCAGCGAGTGGCGTGGCGAGCTCCGCGAGCTCAGCAGGGAGCAGTGGTACGAGGGCTGGAGAACGAGCAGGCTCAAGCAGCATGGCGGGAAGGGACGCCGGTGAAGTAGCGCAGAGGGATGAGCGGATCCTTGGCCGTTTCTTTGCTGCGCCGCCAACTTTTTCTTGTCGCCTGCATCCCCCAGGCCGGGCGGTCGGCCGGCCATGCCGTCTTTAATACCTCGCCCTCCTGCACTTGGGTGGAGCCAGATACGAACACCATCACATGCCTCCACGCGCGCAACATCGCATCCCTTGCCGCATCTGCGTACCGACCTCAACAAGCCAGCACCTGTCTTATTTTGTTTTCCTCGGTCCTCCAACTTGGCGGGGCCTTTCTGGTCGCGACGACATCATACCCAAATTCAATTTGTTTTCCTTTCTCAGTCAGCTCTTCAGTACCACAACTCCGGTCTTGACGGTTACTTTTTTCCTTTCCCCCCATAACGAGTCTTGCTGCTCAGAGGAGGAGCCGCGGCACAATTGGCCGACGCCGCTGGCTTGGAACCTTTTTATTAGAGAGAATTCCTGCCACCGGGGAAAGTTGGGGCTTGCTGCGGGCTTCCACGAGGCCGGCGACGTTTTTTTGTCTTTCTCATGTACTTGGTACCACGTTTTTTACTTTTGATATGTCAGGACATGGAATACATACCCTTTTCCCTTTTTAACCCGAGCCGCCACCACCACTGTTTCCTGTCGTTGCTTTTACTTCTGGACAAAAACTCTGGTGAAAGGGAGGGATATCTGTGCTTATCGTCCGTCTGGTGGCCCCTCTTGATAGTGTTTTTTTCTTCTATTTCCTACCTTCGATGTGAGGGCGGGCTGGTTGAGCAGAATGCAAAGTCGTGGCTACGGAGAAGACAGTGCCGCCGCCGTCGTCGTGCAAAGCTGGATCCAGGTGGGATCGGTTCTCCTCGGACGATGGTTGTTCCCTCTCTCGATGTTGCTAGAAAAACAACAAAAATCAAACGTGGTGTTTTTTTTTTGCCCCGGAATCCAGGAACCATCATCCATTTGTTTCACTGTGTATGTGACGAAACTGAAAAATGAAGTAGTTTCGTGCCTCTCAGTCCGCGTTGTGCAACTGGACGCGATATTTCCCCTCCCACCCCTTGACCGCCTCCTCCAGGGAGGTGGTGAGCGCCCCGATGTCCTTTGCGCGGTACAACTTCCTTTTGGCCTCTCCGCTGGCGCCCTCTTCCTCGTCTTCCCCCTTCTCTACATTCTCCTCCTCCTCCTTCCCGTCCTCGGAGTAGTACTCGAGCTGTGCGGCGTCGTCCACGTCGAGCTCCAGCTTCTGTCGCTCCGGGAGGTGCACCCCTTCGCGGTGGGAGTGGAAGTTGGCCTCGGTGCAGGCCCGCGAGCACCACAGCGTCGGCTGCTTGAGGGTGGTCAGGCACTCGGTGCAGAAGAGCATGCCGCTGGGGCTGGGAGGGACAGGAGGGGCGGGGGCGGGTGGGGCATCGGCCATGGGGGTGTCCTCGTCGTCGTCGCCGCCGGGCTTGGTGTCGTTGGCGTCGCCGGTTGGGCTGGTTGTTGATGTTGTTGCGGTGGGTGGTGGTGGTGGTGGTGTTGCTGTGCTGGAGGGCTGAGGATTCTGCTGGGCGCGGGTGCAGTCCCAGGCTGCGGAGCAGATGTGGGTTTTTGTGTGCGCGGCCTGGGGGTAGGCTGGTTAGATATGGGCATGGAGGATGATGTGTATGGGAGAGCAAAGGAAAAGGGGGGGAAGGGGGGCTTTAAGTGCCGGTGTGAGCTTACATATCCCTTCTCCTCACAAACTTTAGAGCAAAATATCGTCTGCCTCTCCTGAACCCCGGTACCCGCTAGGATGGTGCAAATGCTGCAGCAGAAAAAGTCGGTCGAGTTGGGCGTCCCGCCGCACACGGTGCAGGCCGGGAGCTCGTACAGCTCGTCGGGGACTTCTTGTTGGGCGAGGCTCTCCCGCCGCTGGGCTTTCCTCGACTTTTGCGCCTCGTGAGCGGCCCGCGCCCGGCGTAGCTCCTCCAGCCGCTGGTTGAGCTTGGCGGTCTGCTCTCGGGCGCCTATCGCGGTCTGCCGGTCCTCCAGGATCCGGTCCACGATCTGCTCCATCGACAGCCCCTGCTCGCGCAACAATACGAGGTACCTCTGGTGGTCCTCGGGCACGGCGCCGTCCCTGTCCCGGAAGAAGGCCTCCTGCAACACATCCATCTTCTCTTGCTCCCCTTCCGCCGCGGCCAACTTCTCCGGCAAGTCAGTCGCAGGTGTCCCTTCCTCAACCGCCAGCGGCCCGCCGCGGAGAATCTCGGCAACCTCACGCGCCAGCGCCACAGGGTCGCTCTCCGCCGACATATCCTCGAGCTTCTCAAACACGGCCTCGCGCCCCGAGGGGTCCTCCACCAGCAGCCGCAGCAGGGCGCTGCGCACGCGCTCGGCGTACCAGCGGCTCTGCTCCTCCCGCACGCGGTCGTCGATGGCCTGCGGCGAGACCTGGTACTCCTTGGCGGAGACCAGGAGAGCCTCCAAGGCGGAGAGGAACGTGTGGCGCTGGGTGAACCATTCTTCTGGCTGCGCGGGTGGTGGTTGCGGTTGCGCCGGGTCCTGGTCCTGGTCTGTCTGTGGCTGGTCTGGCGGTGGAGGTTGGACATTGGAGCCCAGGAAGCGGGCTCTGAGGGCTTCGAGGAGGCCTTCGTAGCAGGGAGGGCAGAGGACCAGGGATTTGTTGTCGCCGTCGCCTTCAACTTTGCCGTCGTGCTTTTGACTGTCGTTGGGCTCGCGATGCTGGGCGCGGCACGTGGCTTTGATCCGCGCGGCCTCCGCAACGAGTTGTTTTGTTTTGGACGCCGCGAGTGCGGACTGGAGGAGTAGTTCCGGCATAATTCTGGTGGCGATGGCTGGGCGGGCGGGCGGACTGAGAGAGAGAGAGAGAGAGAGAGATGAATTTGCGGATCCACGCCGGCGCCAGCAGCAGCTTCACTCAGTCAAGCTGAAGCCGTCTGGGCGCGGTGGTGGCTGGCTTCGGCAACTGGATAGAAATGGAGACGGCGGCGGTGAAACGGGAAGCCCAGTCCCTTACTGACTCCCGAATAAATGGTCGGCTCTGCCCTCGTTGTGGGATGTGTGTCTTGTCGAGTATCACTTGATGTTGTTCATGCAATTCATGAAACCAACCCCCACCCTGTCCTGGCCGCCCTGAGGACTTGCAGCGCCAAGGTGGGCCTGTGGGTGTTGCTGGGCACGTAGTTTGGGTTTAGTGCTGCTTGGCACTCCAGGAACAAGGACTCCACCTCCATCCAGAATTCCAGGCTGCATCGCGTCAAACTCTCGATGCTCGCGTGGCAGCTGCCTACCAGTACCTGATCGCACAAAAGCAGCAGCGGCAACACAACAACACAATGGTGGGTGACCTCTTCCCCTGAGCACCCCCGATTAATGCGCTAACCCCCTTTTCCCAACAGGCCGACAAGCTCCGCAACCAGCAAGAACTCGAGCGGCTCCAGGCCAAGTACGTCGGCACGGGACACCCCGACACGACGAGCTGGGAGTGGAAGACCAACATCCACCGCGACACGTACTCAAGCATCGCCGGGCATCCGCCGCTTCTGTCGTACATTGCGCTGGCCGAGAACGAGCCGGTGGCCAAGGTGCGCGTCCAGATGATCCGGGTATGTCGGGGTTTCATTTCTCCCTCTTCCCCCCCCCCTTTCCGTTCCGATCCCGCTTCGTGTCCGTCCGGGACGCTAACACGAGATAATCACAGAAAATGTTGCAACCGGCCGGGCCGCCGCCACCCAGGGACGAAGAAGCGTTTGTGTTAGCGCGGCAGGACGGGTCATGAGGGTCCGCGGGATCCTTCGAGAGGAAGAGAGCAGGATACAAACCGACCGGCAGGCATGCCTAGACAGGATACACAGAAGCAAGCCGCGATAGGGAAGGGGAAGAAAAGGCGGGGGTGAGGGGGCATGAAGTTTCAGTTTTCTCCCCCCGAGCGTCAGCGCGCCGCTTTGGTGCGGCCGATTTCGCAGACAGCTGGCAGCGAGGGATGAATGATCCCGAGAGAGCCTCCTTTCCACCAGTGAGAGTGGGACAACACTCGAGTCGACGAGCCAGTTGCGCTTCTAAGCACTGGCTCCATACTTATCAAGAGCCAAATCTACAGCAATGTTCTGACTCCCGGTGTCATACCTGGGGCCTGACGAGTGCGTTACTCGCTGTCTTCATCCTCGACATCAGCCTGCCGGCGCCTACCCCTCCTCCGGGTGCTCGGTCCCGGATCGCCGCGGGGAGGAGCCTCCTCCGCTTCTTCGCCAACGGGTTCCGGTACCCCGGGGACGTTCCGCGCCTTGATATTCAGGCTAGCCTGCAACCTGCTCTCGAGCTCCTCGTTGGACCCGCCGTAGATAGTCCTGACAAACGCCGCCAACGCCTCCTTATCCACCTCGACCTTCCCGCGCGGGCCGACGTGCCAGATGGTCGAGTCCTCATCGCCGCCCGACCTAGCCTCGGTCACCTTCACCAGGTATCCCTGCTTGATCATCCGTTGTAGCACCAATTCGGTCTTCTCGCTCGGAGACGTCTCGTCATTTGGGTTCATGCTGGGCATGTTCTCGGCAGCGTTGAGACGCGTGAGGTGTCTCCGCAGCCGTGGGTCGCTGAGCTCTCCGCCGCTGAGCGTGATGATGGCGATGATGATGGTGTACAGCGCGATGTAGGCGGCTTCGCCGTCGGCGGACTGGACTTTGGATGGAGTTTTTATGGCCGGTGCGGTGTAGACAGCAGGGAGGACCGAGACGAGGACGTACGAATTGGAAGTCGGCTCCTTTTGGCTCTGGGATCTGGCAGCCGCTGGAGAGGTGTTAGTCTGGGTGGGTGGGGGCAAGTCGATGAGCGAAAGGGCGATGAGCAGCGGAGTGATGGGGGGTACCACATGCCTTTTCTCTTTTGCTCTGTCGTCAGCAGGCTCCTGTCCTTGGTTGGCAGCTCAACCATTTCCATGCCGAACGTAGCCCGTAGCTGCTTCTGCGCCCCGGCAAACACCTTCTTGAACTCCCGTCCGTGCGCACCCAACACTGAGCGTGGTTAGCAATCATCTTGGTCGGCAAGCCCGGGCTTGTGTGCGGTACCCTTGTCCTTGATACCATCCCTCCGTATCGGTGTTCGCGAGTACTCGCAGGCCAGGGCGTAGCGCACGAGGTTCTTGGTCAGCTGGCTTGTCTCATCTCGTGGTTCACTGCCTCTCATGCGCTCGTCGCTGTCACCGTATCCATCGTCGGCAGGGCTTTGAGAACCCGGTTGTTGTATATCTTCATCCTCCTCATCGTCCTGAATAACCTGCCCTTGTCGTCAGCATGCCACATCATTTGAGGTGGGTCCCGCGGGGAGGGGGGGGAGAAGTTGCCCCAAGACGCACCTGTCGCCGGCGTCGCGACTGCGGAGGCATGTTTTTGGAGCGCTACAAGAACTGAGAGAACTGATGGAAAGAATAAATATTCCAGCCGTGGTATCGAGAAGTATGAGATATGGGCCGGAATTGGGCTAGCAGTTCAGCAGTTTGGGAAACCTCGGGGTAAAATAACTGGTCGATGCGCCAGACGCGGGGCGCGCCGCAGTGGGCGATCCCTGTCAAGTCGCGTTTGTGCCTGGCGCGCGGCGGGGCAGGGGCATTGCCTGCCGGGAACGATTGATGTGCAACCAGCTCGACCCCAGGGCCACTGGGCTGACCCACCCAAAAAGTTTTGGTGATCGATCCACGGGCGGACGTCGAGCAGGCATAGGCACCTCCGACGACTTGCTGCCTACCTGCCGGCCTTCCTACCCGCTTACCTCCACGTACGTGAGGCACTCGTTCTTGTACGAGTCATTGTCTGGCCGTACGGAGCGTCGTGCGCCCGCGGCGAAACCTCAACGCCAGACAGATCTCGGTGGTGGTGCGGCATCCTGCCATCCATCCCAGGTCGCCTTCCATGCTCAGCCGCAAGTTTGCGGGAAGCGCAAGCTTTGTCTGTCTGCGATGCCGCCTCCAGCTGGCAAGGACCTCGAGACCGCCGCTGTTCGCCGCACTGGCCCTCTCGTCGCTTTCCCCGCTCCGACACGATTCGCGGCAGCAGCAACAGCGATCCCTAGGCTCGCACGCTCGTCGACCCGGCACCGACGCCGACGAGCCCGCCCGGCAGAGTGGCGGAGACGCCCAGGACAATGCTAATGACAGCGCCAGCGTCAGTGCCGATGCCGATGCTGAACACGCCACCGACAAACCCGGCCGTCAAACGGACGGCCATGCCGCTGTCGATCCCGATGCGCCTATCGATGCCGAACCTCGTGCCGAGCCCACCTTTATCTACCCCTTTGTCAAGCCGCCCGATCGCGGTCAAAGCTACGAGCCTCCCGCCCCGCAAATGTACAAGTCCAGGGGCCGGTTTGTCTCTCCTGACCAGGAGGGACTCTCTATCGATATCTTAGGGAAGCCCGGCTTTGCCGTGGTTCTGCGTGAGCGCGAGTCCCTCGAGAAGCCACGGGAACTGCCAAAGCTCAAACCTGACGACTTCGACGCAAGCGTCCAGGTCGATCCTGCGACCTTCCTGTTGGCCGGAGAAGACACAGAAGCCACCCACGAGGAGGTTTTGCTCAATATCCACGAGCTAAAACCTACCGAGTCACCGTGCCTTTCCGTGGAGGAGTTTGACAAGCTCAAAGAAACCCTGCTCGACGGCTTCACGAGCCCTCAGTTGGCCGCTTACATCAAGGAAGACCAAGAGTCACGCCGGTTCAGTGCGGATATTGAAAACAGCCTGGCAGAGGCCCCCTGGGTGCTGGGGCTCCAGTCGTGGGCCCCATTCACTGGGGGTGCAGCTGCCGGCCGCCCGGACTCGCACCCCAGTGGATACATTGCCAACCCGAGGTCCCGTAAGGAGCGCCTCGCAGTCCAGGTGCTGCGGGAATGCTGGGATGTGGGCAACAAGGATGATGTCGACAGGGACGGCTCGGCCTGCATCGCCTTGCGCGATGTTGAGTTCTCCATCCTGACAGGTCCGTTGTGCTGCCAAAGCTCCCGACGGGACAGCCTCCACCCTCTTCCGTCTACTGAGCTGACACTCTTCATTGACAGTTGGCACGCAAAGATGGCTAGAGGGCATGTCAAGGCCCATTTTGGCCCAAGTCAAGGAGGTCAGATTCGTTCGCGAGTCTCGAACCGTCACCATCGTGGCTCCACGATACCCGACCAGGTTGATTCTCAAACAGATCGAAAAGGTTCTCTCCACCTGCCGTACAGCCGACTTTCCTGTCGCCCTCGTTTCCCCCAAACCTGGTGTTATTGCTCCTGGCGTTCTTGACGAGATTGGGCGCGTGACCAACACTGTGACGCGATTTGACCCTTCCGGCGAAAAGGTGTGACTCCCGAACCCTCAGCCGTTGCTACCAAAAGCTGACGAAACCCTTTTTTCTCCTCCAGATTGTAGTCACCTGGATCCAGATGTCGAAGCGAGACAAAGCCCGAGAAAGCGCCGCTGAAACGGTCTTGCGGTTTCTGCGTGAGGCGTATGCGCCAAACCCCCGGCTGTCCACAACCGTCGACGTGTTTCCAAGAGATGTTTCGGGCCGGTACATCCCCATCCTCAACTGCACAGACAAGCTGCCGTGGTATGAGCGCGACAAGAAGTGGGCGAGGCTCACCGCCCCGGTGTCGAGAGAGACCACTCGCTCTCCTGACTTGTTCCCGGTGTTTACCCTTCCTTTTCCCATGGATCCTCCGAACGCACCCGAACAGCTGCAGGGTTCAGACAGCCCACGGGGCTGGTCCCTTGAGTTGCAGACTGACACCAGTGCCATCTTCGGGCACGTTGGCTTTACCCCCAACGAACAACCCTCCCCACTCAGCCAACCAGTTGCACTAGACTCTTCCCTGCCACGCACCTTTGTGCCGACGCTCCCCTCCCTATTCTCTATCAATTTGCCCTCAAACCTCCATGAACACGGCCTCTGGCACACCACCACCGTCATACGCTTTGCGCCGTCCCCTAACACCCCGCCGGAGCTCGCCGCCTCCGCGCCCACCCTCGAGCTCCTCATCGACGCAGACCACCGGAAGATCAACAGCCTGACCGCTCTCCGCGCCATCAAGCGCACCTTCACAGGTGACTACCTGTTCCCCGAGGGCACCATCGATGTCCGCCTCGTCCAACACCAGTACTTCGAGCTCCCCGGGTCCGTCATCGAGATCCACGTCCAGCCCCTGCTCGAGTTCCTCGCCAAATCCGACCTCCGCCCCTGGGAGAGCAAGTTCAGCACCCCGCCCGGCCTTCGCGGCGTCCGCCTCCCGCAGCGCTTTTTCTCCGCTGACGAGACCAGCAACGAGAGCAGCGAGGGCAACAACCCCGCGCAGGACGACACCAACCCGGTCCAGCTCGATTACAACTTGGCCTCGGTCGAGGTCCGCCGCGACGTCACGGCCGAGTACCGGCAGCTCAAGCTGCGCTACACGCGCGTCCGTGCCGGGACGCCCGGCGGCGAGTGGTCCCAGCTCTCGCTCGACGCGGTGCACGTCGGGGCTCAGGACGACATGCCGCTCGACGACGAATTGTTGCCCTACGAGATCCTCGGACGTCGGAAATATGACAACCGCAAGTTTTTGTTCCACACCGCGAACAAGCCCAAGAGGAAACCTGCGCTTGAGGAGATCGCCCGCCCCGCCAGCAAAGTGGAGTTTGTGAATGCGGTGCGGCGGTTTGTCAAGGGCGAGTCAGACTTCAAGTGGATAGAAGGCGACGAAAAGCGGGTGGAAAGCCGGTAGTGGTAGATGGATGCATCTTGTTTTGTACAATACCTGTAGGATAGATCGCAACACTGTATATCAACCATGGAGATCAACCATCGAGATCTGGCTAGCTTCAGCAGTACATTAAGACCTTGCACAGTTGAATCAGCTGCGGCACGCGACATCCAGGATGAACCCCCTCAGAATGTGAACTCAGAGCCAGTTTATCCTGTGCCAGAGCTCCGAGGCATACAGATTATACCATGGCCGATCATGGCACCAGTGTCACATCACAATCAAGGTCACGTGGAGAAGCAAAGCACAAGAATTGGAATCGTGACCTTCGTGATCACTTCTAGGAGACTCTATTTTGTACCCTAGGCACATGGTGAGAAGCCTTGATGCGCAGAAAAACCCGGATCATTCCCGCCCAGATGCGCCCCATAGCAAAACGGCCGAGTGCTCATGCCAATCGTAGCATCGCGGATAAAACCGCGACGCGATCTCTCGAGTGAGCCAGACGGCCACGGATCTCCGAAGTGACCTTTTTGTTTGCTGGAGGAAGAAATTGCTTATTTCTTGCCAGCCTTGGCAGCCGACTTGGTGACCTTGCCGGAACCGGGAACGGCCTTCTCGACCTTCTTGATGACACCGACGGCAACGGTCTGACGCATGTCACGGACGGCGAAGCGGCCGAGAGGAGGGTACTCGGTGAAAGCCTCAACGCACATGGGCTTGGAGGGAATCATCTTGACGATGGCGGCGTCACCAGACTTGATGAACTTCGGGTTGTCCTCAACGGACTTGCCGGTACGGCGGTCAATCTTCTGCTGGAGCTCAGCGAACTTGCAGGCAATGTGGGCCGTGTGGCAGTCGAGGACGGGGGCGTAGCCGGCGCCGACCTGGCCGGGGTGGTTGAGAACGATGACCTGGGCCTCGAACGAAGCGGCGGCAAGAGGGGGGTCGTTCTTGGAGTCACCGGCAACGTTGCCACGGCGGATTTCCTTGACGGAAACGTTCTTCACGTTGAAGCCGACGTTGTCGCCGGGAACACCCTCAGCAAGCTGCTCGTGGTGCATCTCGACGGACTTGACTTCCGTGGTGACGTTGGAGGGGGCAAAGGTGACGACCATGCCGGGCTTCAGGACACCAGTCTCGATACGGCCGACAGGGACAGTGCCAATACCGCCGATCTTGTACACGTCCTGGAGGGGAAGACGGAGGGGCTTGTCGGTGGGACGCTTGGGGGGCTCGATGGCGTCAATAGCCTCGAGGAGAGTCTTGCCGGTGACCTTGCCGGACTTGACCTCCTTCTCCCAGCCCTTGTACCAAGGGGCGTTGCTGGTGACCTCGAGCATGTTGTCTCCGTGGAAACCCGAGATGGGGACGAAGGCAACCTGCTTGGGGTTGAAGCCGACCTTCTTGATGAAGTTGGAGGTCTCCTTGATGATCTCGTTGAAGCGGGCCTCGGACCACTGGGCGGTGTCCATCTTGTTGATGGCGACGATGAGCTGCTTGACACCCAGGGTGTAGGCGAGGAGAGCGTGCTCGCGGGTCTGGCCATCCTTGGAGATACCAGCCTCGAACTCACCAGTGCCGGCGGCAATGATGAGAACGGCGCAGTCGGCCTGGGAAGTGCCAGTGATCATGTTCTTGATGAAGTCACGATGGCCGGGGGCATCTGTGGACGAAATAAGTTAGTGAGGGGCCCATCAGCGGTGCCGAGACTCGAGGAGCAAGCTTACCGATGACGGTGACATAGTACTTGGGGGTCTCGAACTTCCAGAGGGCGATATCGATGGTGATACCACGCTCACGCTCGGCCTTGAGCTTGTCAAGAACCCACGCATACTTGAAGGAGCCCTTGCCGAGCTCAGCGGCTTCCTGTTGTCTTGTGTGTCAGCCTTGTTTCTCGGCGCGCGACGCGGCAGGCCCAGAAGGCGGGGTGAGTGGGTCCAATCCTGGGCAGAATTTTTTTGGGATTATCTGCTGTGTTTGTGTGCCCCTCCCCCGCTTTGAGATAAGGGAGGGGTAGCCACAAAGGCAGAGCGAGCGAGCGGGGAAAAAAACAGGCGGACGAAGAGGCGGAAATGATGCGAGGATGGGGATCCCGAATCAAATGCCATGGACGGGAAAAACCACAGTAAATGGATGTGAAACTGACCTTCTCGAACTTCTCGATGGTACGCTTGTCGATACCACCGCACTTGTAGATGAGATGGCCGGTCTGTGACGGGGTCAGCGGGTCGCTCGGAGCGTCGCGCGCACCAGCGCAAATGAGAACGAGATGCTTACAGTCGTGGACTTGCCGGAGTCGACGTGTCCAATGACGACGACGTTGATGTGGGTCTTATCCTCCTTACTGTCGACGAAGTTAGCAATGGCACCATGCAAAACGATCAATCCTCGCCGCGCGGGTGCGCGAAGGTGTTGCTAACCCCATTTTGGCGGTGTTGTGTTCTTGAGAACGAAACTGGCGACTTGCGCTGGAAAGGCTGCGAGAAAGTGTCAGAGATGATGCTCTCGTCGAGATCCAAATGGCGCGACGATGGATGAACTGACTGTGAAGTGGCAGGTGATTGCTCGAATCAGGTATGCCGACGAGGAAGGAAGAGGGAAAACAGGTGAAGAGGTTGAGGAGGGGTCGAAAGATTTTATGGGCAGGTCGGGAGGGGCAAAGGCAGGTTGTTGGTGGGGCCGTTGCAGCAAAAAAACTTCAGCGCAACAAAGGTGGGGCAAGCCCTCGAATTTTGGCCAAGCAGCGAATTTCATGCCGCGCCTTGCCGCCCAGCCCCGCGATCAGGTTTCCCAACCAGGCGCCCCAACGCACAATCGCACAACCTGGAGCATGGTAGATTGTAGAAGTGATGAATGATATTCCATTATGACTACGAAGTGCTTCATTTTGGCCTATTCTATGACTTCTTCTCAATAGACAGAAATCGAGCTTGGAGAACACAATAACTTTGGAAGCCAAGTGTTCTTGCGGTGCGACCAGCGAGCAGAGCTGCCCCTCCAGATTTTGAAACGACCCCTCTTGCGGCGCCCAGGCAACCGAACGCTAGGAAACCCCTCCTTGGCCCCGCCCCCTCTCTTCCCCCATCTCCGTCCTCAAAATTGTTCTCGCTGCCCACCAGACCACCACGGCGCTTGCATGTCACGCCGGCAGCAAAGTGGGACTCGCAGACTCACCCCGGTCAGTTAGGCACTGGTTTCCAGCCCAACGACCATGATGCGACGGTGTTTGTGGACGGATTTGGGAGCTCGCGGCGTGAGTCAATCTCCGTCCGTGCCTCGAGTTGCTGCGCGACCCGTGGGTGAGGCTCTGTCAACATGTGGCCACCGAGGCGCCGCTCGGATACCTTTCCCACGAACTGTGTCGGTGCTCTATTTTCATGGGGCAAACTTGACAGGAAGCGCAGTGCTCTGTTCCTCGTTCCCCGCTGTGAGGGGTCGGGGTGTCGTCGCAAGGTGCCCACACAACTCCCTTGCTGGATCCGTCTTGAGGCGGCAGTAATATTCGCCGGGGAAGGCTGACTGTTGGCGGGCCTTGGGCAGTTGGGATCGTCAGAGGGGCATTGGTACCCAAGTGCATTTTCATTCAGCGGCAGCTCACAGTTGTCGACGAACACCTGAGACATGGGGAGCTTCGAGCTCTAGAAGCTCCAGGCACATCTAACCCCAACCCTGACCACCAGCCTACGTCGTCGTTGGTCGTGGAGCGAGTGGCTTCCACTTCCGTGAGACCAGGATTCATGGAGGAGGTAAACTGCAGTCCGGATCTTTCTCGATTTCTCTCTATCTCTCTCTGTCTGTGTTTGTGGGACAGAAAAGAGGAAATACGAGGCATGCCGTATCTGTCCCTCAAGGATTCGGGGCCTCTGCTGTTTGTTCCCTGGCTACGGATATACCTTGATGCTCCATTTCCACACCACTGCCGGCGTGGTCATACTTGCTCATATGGAGTGACTCGCAGATGACAAACTTCCGTTGTTGTTCAAGTTGTTATCTACAACCTAGAGTCTGGGCCTGCCGATTGTTTTCGCGTAGAGAGGCGTCTCCGAAGAGCTTGCCACGTGTTTTCAGGGACGAGTGGACTAACTCGGGTGGAAACGAACAAGCTGTGTCCCTTGAAAGCTGGTGAGCGGGGTCGAGACTTGGGTTGTCCCCTCCGCGATGGGCTCTTCGCTTCTCCACCAGATCAGTGGATCAGAGCCACACCGTGGGTTGTCCTGTCAAGATGGAGCAGATGGGGGCTTCTTTGTGTTCGAGACCTCGTAGGGGGAGGACGTTTTTGGAGCCGACTCCACGGTGAGGCTGTCGGGTCAGCCCAAGTTGCTCTGCCATTTTACCTGTCCCTTGATGAGGTGAGGATGTCCTGTCTGCGGAAACACTGCATAACTCACCACACGTAGGCTGGCTACCGAGAGGCGCTTGGCGGTATACTGGCACGTTTAACTGGTTGATTTGCCGTGGGGGAATAATGCCATCCCCCTCAGAGCATGTGAATCGGTTGAAATATCCAAACGGGTTCCCACTTAGGAACCTACACCATGTGCCAAAACACACACAACACAACGACTTGCAAGTGGTTGGGAGAGCCTTGGTTGGGGCAAGTGGTAGATAGTCTAAGGAATTGCCATTTATGGCGGCACTGAAGCACCTGCAAATCAATCTCGTAAGCCTCGGCCTTAAGCAGTGAGATGCTGGATCTCCTGGTCAGTGAACCCAAACAGATGAAGCAAATTCAACACGCTATCGCCGTTGATGCGAGCAGAGGCTTCCATCTGCACCCGAGGCTTTGCGTTCCACGCAACACCCAGGCCAGCGGCCGCCATCATGAGCAGATCGTTGGCGCCATCTCCGACGGCAACCACCTGCTCCAAAGGAATACCCTCCTTCTCGGCAATCTCGACCAGGAGCTCGCGTTTGCGCTCTTTGCCAACGATGCGACCCTTCACTTCGCCCGTCAGCCGCCCAGTCTCGCTGTCAATGACCACCTCGTTCGCATGGGCATAGTCGATCCCCAGTTCTCCCGCCAGCCAGCTGGTGAGCGGCAAGAAACCACCCGACAGCACCGCCGTCTTGACCCCCAGCCTCTTCAGGGCCCGGAGAAGGGGCCGGACGCCGTTGGTCACGTCCAGAACAGGCCGCAGTTCGTGGAAGATGTCCCCCGGCAAGCCGGTAAGCAGCTTGACGCGCTCGCGGAATGCCGAGTCAAACTCGAGCTCGCCGAGCATGGCGCGGTGCGTGATGTCGGCGACGCGGGCGGCAAGGTCAGGCGGGTCCTTGATGGTGGCGGCCAGGAGATCGATGACCTCCTGGGTGATCAGTGTGCTATCCATATCAAAAACGACCAGCCGCGGGTACCGCCGCCAGAGGTTATCGCTCCGCAAAGCCACGTCGACATTCCACTCCCTCTCGAACCGGTAGATGAGCTCGTGCTTGCGCAGGTCGGCGAGGGAGAGGTAGTCCAGGGACGGCGCAGGGGAAACAGTCAACTCGACGACCATGGGGTGGTGGTCCTGGCCGGCGTCGAGCTTGAGGCAGCGGTGCGCCGAGGTGAGGTCGGTCGAGCCGGGCGGGAGAGGGAAGGTGGACATGAGGTGGAGGAAGGAGGTGATGCACATGGGCGAGACGTATGAGCCGTAGAGGTGGTCGAGCGGCTCGGGCTCGGCGGCGGGCGGCTCAAGGGGGAAGGTGTCGAGGCTGCTGCTCGGGGCCATGGTCGGGGGGATGTTGGAGTCGGCCGCGCGGAACGACGGGGACTGGCTCGGCTTCGGAGAAGGAACGCGCTTCGGAGAGGGGATCGCATTGGAGGCGCGGGGGGCCGTCGATCTGTAGAAGAGAGTCGCGATGAGGCGCTCGGAGTGTTGGCCGGGCCGCGGGGTGCAGTCCGGGTGCGAGAGCTCGTGGCTCAGGCCGCTGTCGACGATCTTGGGCGGGTTCTCGGCCGAGGGGATGCCCTTGAAGTGCGAGATCTCGCGGGGCGAGACGGGGGCGGCCTGGAGGTCCTCGACGACCGTGTCAATACCATAGTGGCCCTCGGGCTTGTGCGGCGGCCGGTACTGCTGATGCTCTTTGAGAAACGAGCTGCTCCGCATCGCGGTGGTCATGGAGGGCCGGGCCTGCCTCTGCGAGGCGCCCGCTTCGTCGTCAGCCATGGAGTAAGGATGTCTTAGAGTCTGGAGACGAGACGCGAGGTTGGCGCAACAAACTGCCGTCGAACTTGGACGACGCGGTCAGCCCTTGCAGAGACTGAAAATTAGCGGCCTGCAGCGGGATATTCTGCCTTCTCTGTCCCCGCGTCTCGACAAGCGTTCCCACGAAGCTAACAGCCCTTTCCCAGGACCACGCAAACCCCACCTGGGCTGGCTAGAAAAATGACCCCGCCATTTGCTTGGCGTCCTGTGACGCGGAGTCGCGGCCAGCCAAGGTGGGGTGGGCTTGGCCAGGGCAGCCATGATCTGCATCTCATCGCAGACCCGGAACGACCCCATTTGTCACGGAGCCAAGCGATCAAGCCAAGGTCATGACAGCCGTCGCAGTCGAGACAGCACTTTTTTCTCCCCCTGCGCCGGGATCTCCCGCCGCGCTTGCGACGACTGCTCGGGCGTGCCATGTGGGGTATGCTAGGCCTTCCTTGATGTTCCTCCAGTCCTGGGTGCATTCCACCTCGCAGCCAGTTTCGACTGGAGATTTCAGCACCGATTTCGCCTCCTTGTCAGCCGTCGAGGCAGTGGCCGCAACATACACGCACTAAGCGAACCGGCCATCTTGTACTCGTTTGGAATACCCTCTCGCGACTCGGATGGATGGACGGAGAAGCCAGATCCCAAAGGCCAAGGCCGCTGCAAAGGGCCGATCTGGGCACGGGGCGCAGCTTGGGTTGGACGGCACCAAGTCGCTTGCTTGGTCACCACCTCCTTCATGGCCGAGCCGGAGGGCTCATCAGGGAGGTTACATCAGCCCGTCTCCCAGCACCTCCCTCCCCCCCATCGAGCTGTTCAGTGTCCCGCACCCATCACGTCAGCAAAAGGTCTCTTGCGTGGCTGTCACTGTAAAGCAAGGGGTGCGATGGCGCCTTTCGGGTACGAGGCATCGAGGAGGTCGAGGACGGAAGTGACATCATGGGCAACTGAGCCCCTGGAGAGTCCCTGGCTGACTAACGGAGCATGGAGACGGGACTGTGTTGGGACCTGGCGTTCTCTCTACTCGCTCACTCACACCCAAACGTAGCCAGGACGGAGGAGGGCATCCCCCCGCCTCACCCTCCCACGGCGCACGCCCACGACGCACTCCCACGACGCACGCGCTCAAGTCCTCCATACAGATCCGGTAGGCGGCTGCCGGCGGGTCTCGGCGGGTCTCGGCAGCGCGCACGGAGCGACGATTTCTGAAAGAAATGGCTGCCTTTGCCCAGCTCCCTTGCCACAAGGGGGTGGATTCCAACGACAGCGGCAGAAAACCCCCACAGAAAACGGTCTCGCCTGGCCAATCATAGGGCCTCTAGATGTCGTGATCAGCCTCGTCGAAAACACCACCACTCTAACGACCGCTTCATTAAAAACGCACCCTTAACGCGGCCTCCACTGTCCTCCGCCATGTTGACCCAGTTTCCATGCCCGAGGACCAATGCCAGCCCGTTCCTTCCCTCAGAGTGCCCATCGTAATGCCTGGGGATGTCTGCGATGCCGAATTAGTAATGATATGGATCGGATATCTGGGTGGACAAACTTACAAACCTGCCTCCTCTCGTCTGCCAGCACTGTAGGTATTTGACCTCGAGTGCCCCCCTCCCGGGAAACACGGATAACGTTATTCCTGCAAGACGCTTGAAGCGAGCACATCCCCCCAAACCTCCTCCCGTGCTGCTTTAATACCACCTAACCCCCAACTTGCCCTTTCCACCCGTCTTCTTGACACACATACGCCGCCCCCCCCTCCCCCTCTCCCCCCCTGCTGCGGATTCGGCACTCCTTCCTCTCCGCTCTTACTCCTCGGGCCACCCTTCGCCTTCTTCCCCTCTTCCTCTGCAACAACAACACCACAACCGCGTTTCATCCCTCGTCCTGTTTGTTCAGCTCTCAGCTCACCGTATCAACAACCTCGCTGCCCCACCTGTTCAACATGGCCGCCGACGACTCGCGCACCGAGACCTCGTCCCAGCTGTCCTCGGCTGGTGACCACGGATCCGTCGACTCGGGTTTTGTCTCGCCCAGCACATCGACCGTCTCCCTCCCGCGGATATCGCTCACCCAGCCGCACCTGCAGCACCTCAATAAGCAACTCGAGTCCCTGCACCCGCTGGAGATCCTCCGCTTCTGCAAGATCTTCTTCCCCAACCTGTACCAGTCGACGGCGTTCGGCCTGACGGGGCTCGTCACCGTCGACATGCTCTCCAAGCTCGCGGCCGAGACGTCGACCCCGCAGACGGTCGACCTCATCTTCCTCGACACTCTCTACCACTTCCAGGAGACGCACGACCTCGTTGAGCGCGTCAAGGCCCGCTACAACGCCCGCGTCCACGTCTTCAAGCCGGCCGACGTCGACACGGTCGGCCAGTTCGAGGAGCTGTACGGCGAGAAGCTGTATGAGATGTCGTCGGAGCTGTACGACTGGATCGCCAAGGTGGAGCCGCTCCAGCGCGCCTATTCGGAACTGAACGTCGCTGCCGTCCTCACCGGCCGGCGCCGCACGCAGGGCGGCCAGCGCGGCGACATCAACGTCATCGAGCTGGATGACGAGCGCGGCGTGGTCAAGATCAACCCCCTCGCCAACTGGTCCTTTGCTCAGGTCAAGCAGTACGTCACGGAGAACAACGTGCCGTACAACGCCCTCCTCGACCGGGGGTACAAGTCGGTCGGCGACTGGCACTCGACGGTGCCCGTCGGCGAGGGCGAGGACGAGCGTGCCGGGCGATGGAAGGGCCAGGACAAGACCGAGTGCGGCATCCACAACAAGCAGAGCCGCTATGCCAAGTTGCTCGAGAAGTCGGCACGCGAGCAGGCGGCACCCGAGGTGCAGGCGGCGTGAGAATCGGTCGGGACACCAGCCACATGGTCCGCCATGGGTGTATTCGCTCGGTGGTGCTGCGGCACGCAGAGGAAAGGGTCAGCGATATTTTTTTCATGATGATGATGACAGTGGTGGTGGTGGGAGTGGAGGAGCATCACAGAGAGACATGTTCACAGACGTTATGATGGCATTACAACGGCGTTTCGGGTAGGAGGGGCGCTCGGTGTTGGCGTTACTGGCCTTCGAGGCTGCTGGGAGGGTCGCTGCTTTCGAATCGCATCGGCGGCCTGTTGGGTTGACATTTTGTTGCTTTCAAGCACATCAGCTAGACAATCAAAAGCATTATGAAAGAACGCCGGTGTCGAGTCCGAGTCCAGCCCGCCCGAGAGCTCGCTGTCGAGTGTGGTAAAGGGAGTGCGGGGAGGGCGGATGGGGTCATGCGACCCCAACCTGCTTGGGCCGTCAGGTTCCCGGATCCTGACCCCCAATCATGGTGATTGGGCGAGGGTAGCCATGATGGCGCCGTGAAACATTGAAACTTGCGGGCATATTGGCAATACTCCGAACCGCATCCTGATGCGCATCCACCAGCAACCTGGTGGTTGTGCATCAAACATGCAGGGTGGGTTGACGGGAGGAGCCTCCTGTGACCGAGGACCCAGCAGCTGCTAGCTGCCAAAACCACCCGTTGCCCTGAACTACGGGCCAATCACGACATGATATCCATCGAGAGCCCCACCACATCCTACCAAGGAGCTGACCTCCACAGAACTCCCATCAAGTCCTGAAAATCAACTGGGCATCGATACCGCGGAGCATTCAGCGCCAAACAAAGTTCGCGATCCCAAAATCCGAAGTGTACTTGTTATGACTTTGGGCTGCCTAGCAACCAAAGGTTGAAGTTATTATTCCCCAGCCCGCGCCTATTGCCCTACTCAGAGCGCGACCAAACACGTTTGGGGGGGGGGGGTGCTATGATCTGCCGGGTTCTGACACTTTGCGCTTCATGTCCAGCCACACTCGGCCACGGGAAGCCTCTGTTCCTTGTTCCGGTTTCCGACTGCACCTAAACACCCAAGAGCTTATCTGCGCATCGTGAGTTGGTTTGCGCCAGGGAACGGCTCGTGGAGCCCTCAGAGAGCATGGGCGGAGTGGCAGCCATTCCAGTGGCCGCTGGCCAACGCGCCTTCAATGCTCGTTTCAACGGCAGGCCGGCAGCTGAAGGGTTTCAGATGCCATCGTGACAACGCCCTATATGATGGCGATGTGCCCTTGTTCTGGGCCCGTCGTGGTTTTTTCTCCGGTGTAATGGGGCAAATCGACTCTTGTCTCTTCCGCAAGCGTTGGAGTCAGACACTATGCATCTCACTAACATCCTGTCTCTCGGCTTGGCAGTCTGTGTCTCTGCCCAGTCTCTCACTTCCATCCTCGCAGCCAACAATGCCACATTGAGCACCTTGACTAGTAGGGACTCCTGGACACCTGACGGCCGAGCCTTTGGCTGACACCGGACCAGATCTGCTCGCGCTCGTACCCGACATTGTCCAAACACTCTCGACAGCCCAGAATGTTACGATACTGGCGCCGTCAGACACCGCCTTTGCCAACCTCATGGCCAGGAACCCCCGATCGGTCGAGTTGACGAGAAATCCGAGGGCATTGGCTGGCGTGCTACAGTACCACGTCCTGGCAGGCAGGCTATTGTCTGGCGACTTCACCACCAGGCCCAAATTCCCCGCCACCTTGCTTGGGACGCCGTTTGCCAACGTCACAGGCGGCCAGCGAGTCGGACTGGCCCTGGTTAATGGCACGGCCAGAGTATTTTCGGGGTACAAGCAGATTGCCAATGTTGTGACCGCGGTATGTGGTTGTCGCCCGTCCCCCCTCCCCATCCACCACCCCGTGATCCAACTACTGAGAGTAAACTAACCAATATCACGCCTCCAGGACGTCATGTTTGACGGCGGAAACGTCGTCCACGTCATCGACACAGTCCTGACCGTCCCGGCCACACCCGGACAGACCGCCATCAACACGGGGCTCACATCGCTCGCCGGCGCGCTGACAGCTGCCAGGTTGGTGGACGCCATCAACTCGCTCACCGACGTCACCATCCTCGCCCCCTCGAACGACGCCTTCCAGGCCATCGGGTCCGCGCTCGGCTCGCTGACGACCCCGGACCTGGTCGGCATTCTCGGGTACCACGTCTTGCCGAACGGCGTGCGGTTCAGCACCGACCTGCTGGGCGCCGACCAGATCACCCTCACGACGCTGCAGGGATCCAACATCACGGTCCGCAGGGACGGCACGCAGGTGTTTGTCAACTCGGCCAGGGTCATCCTCACCGACGTCCTGACGAGCAACGGGGTGGTGCATGTTCTGGATAAGTGAGTAGTTGCCCCCGATTCGCAAGGGATGAGTTCTCTCTCTCCGCGGTTTGTAGTGGTTATGCGTCGATGCATTCAACCTGACCTGGGAATCTACTTGTCTAGCGTCCTCAACCCTTCCAATGCCACCGCGACACCTAACCCGTCCGCTACAACGCAGGTGCCTGCGTTTGATGGGGTTTCTGCCGTGGCCGAGGCCCCGCTGACGTCGGGTATTGTGCCCACCACGACCTTTGTTCCCGCTAATATTCCCTTGACCGCGGCCGCCGCTCTGGCCGCTGTCCCAACCGCTGCGCTGCTTCTGGCAGGCGGGGCCGCGGTTCTGGCTGCCCAGTTGTGAGATTTTGTTTTGCTGTTTCTTCCCTGTGTTTTTTTTTTAGTTGGTTGAGTTCGTACGATATGTATACCCATATTTGCTTTTATTTCTTGTATGTTTTGGACTTCATAGAATAAGTTTCGCACTTTAATGACATGTCTGCTTCATCTCTTCCCTGGAGTTTGTTTATGCCACCGGGATCGCGACAACGAACAGTTTTCGATGGCTGAGCACATGAACAAACAAGTAGACAAAATGTACTATTAAAACCCATCACAATCTGTATACGTTCATCTCTCCTGCCCCCCGGTTGTCTAAATATCCAGTCGGAATGGCGGTTTGTTGCCCCTGAATTCAGGGGCGAGGAGGACCGATGCAAAGCACGTGACCACCATCGTCGTTGCCCCATCCACAGTTTCAACGACAACCACTTATCCTGGTCTTGGGCACTCAACCAAACATTCACCCACCGGCACACAAATATCTTTCCATGCTCAACCCACCGATATCTCCATTTAAAAAGCGAAAACTCCCGAGAAGAAAAAAAGAAGAGCAAAATGAAAAAATTACCTCCCCCCGGCACCACCTTCACTCTCAAAAAACAGACCATCCTCGCCCAGCTGGCCGTGCCGGACGAGGCCTACACCGACGCCTCGCCCAAGGGCTCCGTTGACGCGGGCATCCGCGACCTTATCGACCGGCTCAATGCGCACGCTGGGCTCGTCACAACCAGCAGCTGCGCAGGGCGCGTGAGCGTGTACCTTGAGGGGGAGAAGGCGGGGAAAAAGACGGGCGCTGGGGAGGAGGCGGCCAGGAGCGGCGGTGTGGCGGCCAGCTCGGCGGGTGGGAAGGGTGGGGGGGAGTGGTTGTTTGTGTCTCATGACCCGGTGGTGGTGACGAGAGGGGGAGTGGACGGAGCCGCTTCTCAAGCTGTCGGTAAGGATGATTATGAAGGGATGCTTGGCCTAAGGCAGGCGACGGCGTCGGCAGTTGCGGAAGTGGAGGCGCAGTTTGGGGAGGTGGATGGGACATCGAGGTTGATTCATTTCAAGTTTGAACCCATGGTGCGTGTGGGATTGCATGATGGATGTTGACAGAGTGCGAAGCTGACGTCCTTCCCAGATTCTACATGTCTTGACAGCCTCGTTGGAGCATGCTCAGCTCGTGACTCAAGCTGGCATGGAGGCGGGCTTCCGCGAAACCGGCGCCGTTAGCTTGCTCAAGCGGCAGCCAGACGAGGAAGCGACGCCGATCGTGGCCGTGCGATCAATGGGCCTGTCCTTCGAGTCTCTGATCGGGGTCGAGACAGGCGGCGTTCGCCGGCCGGTTGTGTCTCGACAATATCTGAAGACGCTTGTGCAGATAGCCAATGAGCGATTTGTTGAGAACGAGAAGCGGATAGCCCGGTTCAGCATGGCTCTGGATGCGGCCTTCTCGCCCCCCAAGAGCAAGGAGGGCTGGGAGGATGCACAAGCAAGAAGGGAGCGGAAACGGGAGGAAGGCCTGAGACGGCGGGAGGAGTCTAAGAAAACCCAGGGCGAGGCTACAGAACAGCCCGACGTAGACTTCTCCATCCAACAATCGGACGTTGTTTAACTTTCTTTTTTTTACATTGGCTGTCATGATTCCCACTGCCCTCTAGCTTCCCCTGTCTATAACGCCCAGGCAGAAATCGCCCCGTGATGCTCAGGTCACGGGCCCCTTTCGTACACAATATCCATGGTATACAACGTTGGCACGGCAGACTCCTTCAAGCCACAACTGCCAACCGCCGTCCCCGACCCTCCCCGTCCGTCTAGCTGATGACCTTCTCGACCCACCCCTTCTCCAACCTCCGAACCTCCTCTTTAAATGCCTCGACCTCGCGCCAGCAGTCGAGCGGCCTCCGGTCGTTCTCGCGCAAGCAACGCACCACCTCGCTCCGCGCGTTCTCCAGGCTGTCGGGGAGCTGGCGCACCTTTTTCCTCTCCTCGAGCTTGGAGCGCAGGTCGTCGACCGCCTTGGAAACCTCCTGACGGCTGGGCCCTCCCTCGAGCTGCTTCTGGAGCTCCTCTCCTTGCTGGTTGGGGGCGGGTTCGGCCGAGAGTTTTTGTTGCGCCTCACGGAGGGCTTCGGCTTCCTGGGCGCGGAGGCGCTTCAGCTCGGCGGCGACACGTTCTTGGATCCGGAGCTCGAGGGCCTGCAGGCGAGAGACATCGGTCTGGGATTCTCAGTCAGCTCCGGCTAGGCCGAGGACCTGCCACTGGCTGGGGGAGAGGTTCGGTGTCTGACCTCGTTGCTGGTCTCGAGGGACTCGACTAGGTTTTGCGACACCCCCGCCTGAGAGGAGGGCCTGGGAGACAGGGTCAGCTTGACGCCGAAGCTCGTGATGGGGACCTTTGGCCCGGGAATGAACGTACCCCTTCCACACGTGTGGAGCAGAGCTCTCGGGCTTGGACGAAGTCGAACCCATCGCGGATGGACAAGAACAAGAGCTTGGGTCAATTGACACTTGCGGGGACGGCGGCGGCGCAATTCCCTCGACTTCGTCTGCTCTCACGTTTCGCGGTCCGGCAGCAGGCGACGCTTTTCCCCGAACTCTTGGCGTTTCCGGTCCAAGGAAATTTCCGGCAGATGTTGATGCCACAGTGCGCTCTCAGTGACTTCCACACTCCGTACGGTGTAAAGCTTCTTCTTATCGATAAGCTTTGGATCGAGGAACCACCATTCGTGTCAAGGTTGAGCATCGCGCAGATCCCTCTCCAATCCGCCTCCAAATGCAGAACGAAACTCAACGACACGAAAAGATCAGCAAGATACACCAAGGTCTTGTATGCAGTATACACGCCTTCTCAGATCCGAGGCACGACAGAGGCTGCATAGCAACAACAGAATCTTAATGTCTCGGGTGACGCGCAGCGCGTGGGAGCTGTTGTGGACTCATCCGTATGCGGCATCCATGTCCGCCTCCTGCCCAGATCACATTCTCACGACTTGCTCTCCAACTTGCATGGCCACCCAGACCAACAGGTTCACGCTGGTCGACGAAGCCCCCAGGCGCGCTGGCGCGTGGTCGGGTTCGTCCCTCGCATGGTACCTATTCGATCTTGGGCACGGACTGGAAATCCCACCTCTGCGAAATGGGCGCAACCTCCCAACTGAGCAATAGGCTCACCTCATCTCCCGGTGGATTGAGATCCTCTGTCTGCCATTTTGGCCGCACCCAATGTTGGAGCCAGAGGGCTACTCGCCGGGGAGCTTTGAGAGTCAACGCAAAGAGGAAGTTTGTGTGATTTGTACCAAGCAGCCACCAGCAAACCATCAGCCAGAACGGCCATGATGCCGTCATCCGCGGGCACAATATCCGTCGACCCCCCCTCTGGACATGCGCCCCTGGTACTGTGTATGCACATCGATAACATGGTTGGTGATGGCATCCTTGGCGTCATCTCCAGGTTGAAGGCGCAATCTGTGCGGAGCAATGTAACCCCGTTGTTGACCCAAGATCGACTGAGATCTCAGGTGAATGGGTGATGGTGCGGTGCTCAAGGGTGGAAGCCCCTCTCATCTCAAGTGGTGGGTCGCCCTTGCCCACACCACGATGCCTGGATCACAACCATGCCAATGAGCCGGCTCGGCTGTCCACTAAAAAGAGGCGGGATTGTACGATTCTTCAACATTCCGTTCTTAGCTGTATTGTGTACTTGGTAAGGATTTCCTAGTGGTTTGCAAATGTAAGCGCAGTCGGATGACGGGGTGTGTAGCAGGCGGTGACTTGACACGGTTTTTGAGCTGCGGATTCGAGCTTCGGCGGTGGGAGCTGGATTGGGATACGGAAGCCCGTGTCCAAGAGACTGCGTCCAAGAACTGAGGAGCGGAGGGAAACGCGTCAACAAGAACAGAGAAGATGGACTTGTCGGTTGATCCCGCGCTGGAGAACGAAGCTTGGCCGTACCTTATCGAGCCAGGGAGATCCGAAACATGGAAGACAGGGACGAAAGCGGCAGCGCATTCGTGGAAAACATCCCCCACGTTCGGCAAGATGGCAAGCGCGCGGCCAATGTTCCCTCCCGGAAACCGGGTCGCTACCAAAATCTCGACTTGCGCTCCGAGCTGGGCGGGATTCAAGTTAATCATGCGGCCCCATGGCTCGTGCTCTCGCCACCGCCAGGCATAACAACCAGAATTGGCGGCTATATTTTTCGGAGTTTGCGGGAGGTAACTGCCCGACATGTCCAAGGTTCGAGTCTGGCATGTGTACGGAGTAGGCTGACTCGCTGGATGCTGTGCTACCTTCGGAATCTCAGAGACTCTCTCTAGCACGGACATGCCGTTCATCTGAATAAAACCTTTGACCTGGTTCATCTGACCAGTCGCTCAGCGTCCGAAGGCGCAGGCGGATGACTGCGCAAGCAGCGGGGTATCTGCTGCAGGGGGAGGCCTGAGTTACCATATCGTATGTATGTAGTTACAGGAACGAAGTGCAACGTCGGTAGCGCCACCGCCGGCGGGCAGCGAAAAATACCGACGGTTCGTGTCAGGGAGGCCGTTTGCCCTCTTTGGGCGCTGCGGGGGCGGCCTTGGGCTCGTCACCGCCATGCTGGAAAGGGGCAAGGTCAAGGGGCAGCAGAGGGCGCCAAGCAGTGGCCCTGGGAAACAATAGACCAATGAAAACTGTGCAACCCGTCAGCTGCATGAGCTTCTGAATCCACCGGCCGACCTTCTCGACCACCCTCACCCTATGATTTCGCTTGATCCACGACAAGCCCAGTCCTGGGCGCCGAACTTGGCTCCGCCACGAACACGCAGAACACGCGATAACGGACCATTCGGGGTGGCCCTGGGCAGAATCAGAGCGTCTCCCAAGGGCCTGGTTGGACGGTACACGACGGTAATCCGCAGCCATGGGCTGGCCCGAATCTGTGTCCCGCTGCCCGGGATCCTCTTTGCCATTCGTTTGCCTCGTCAGGGGAGGGGGCAAGACCCGCGATGGCTCGATCCGGAGGGGCCGCCATGGCGATGGCTTTTCTTTTCTGAGGTACATGTAGCTAGCTAGCACGCACGCCGAGGTGGGGTGCATCTCCCGATCTTCCTTTTTCCATTCCAGGCCTCCCTTGCTCCCGACCACCAGCCTCCTCCAAGGTTTCTCTCCCTCAAGTCTAGACCTCTGGTTCGGTCTGTAGACTTTGTTCATTTCTCTCCTTCGAAGACGCACAGCGGTGCACACCGCGGCCTCCAACGACCACGCTTTGTGTGACCACGGTCCAAGCCTCACTTCGGCTCCCTTCTTTCGCTGCTCCTTTTTGTTTACTTGACCGCTGGCG
Organism: Staphylotrichum tortipilum; assembly: GCA_033296695.1. Lineage (NCBI taxonomy): Eukaryota > Fungi > Ascomycota > Sordariomycetes > Sordariales > Chaetomiaceae > Staphylotrichum > Staphylotrichum tortipilum. The sequence continues at coordinate 12,257 of MU855565.1, read as the reverse complement.
CTCTGGCTCACACCATCTTCAACACCGACTCTCTCTTTCTCTCTCTCTCTCTGGAACCATCGCGAACGCGATTCCAAGCTCGACTGAGGCCCCCTCGCTTGCTGCGTCGACACCGGCTTTTCTGGCAAAAGCCTTCCTCTCCCACTCTCCTGTCGTATCGTCCTCTTGCGCGAGCCCTATTCAGCATCCGCCGGCCCGGATTTTTGAACTGTGCCACGAGCCATCATCATCATCATTGGGTTCAACCACGGTGCCAGCCATCGTGGCCCAACACCCGACAGAGGCAAATCCCTCCACTACGACGATTTCCGTGGAATCATCTGCCGATTCACTGCTTTGTTCGGCCTCTCTAGCCCAGGGGTGTTTTCTTGAACATCGGAACACGCTATTGTTGGTTGACACCACACGAGGACAATCCGCCCTTTGTTTTCCCGTTTTTTGTTCGACTTACAATGGGAATGTCCACCTTTTGCCGCCTTCATCAATAACACAACCTCTCTCCCGGGACAACACTCAGTCGCACCAAACCCACCCTAAAAGTCGTCAATCTTTGATCATCCCGGCACCGGCCCGGGCTTTCGCCCCCCCTCCCTTCGCTGACCTGTTTCTCCATCGTCCCTCCTTTTCATCGTCTCACCCCATCTTACGGTCCACTACCGTCATGGACCCCCAACATCCCGGGCTCGCCCTTCCGGCCGCGCCATTGCAACTACGAGATGTGGCAGCAACAGCCACAGGGTCGCCGACGGGGCAGGCCACCCCGAGCTCGACCATCTCGCCCTACAACACCGGCCTCAACGGCGTCAACCAACCAAACAACCTTCTGTTCACCGACCTTCTCTGGTGGAGCTTGGGCATCGTCGGCTTCGTGATGTTGCTCATCAGGATAGTGGGACTTGCCTGGGCAAAGCTCCGGCTGCTCACTGCCATGTCGCTGCCCGGGGACAAGCAGCAGTTCTGGAGAACGACACAATGGCACAGGATGCCTTCCTTGAAGAGAGGGCTCATCTACGCACCGCTGTGGAATAAGCGACACAACCGCGAGATTCGTCTTTCCAGTGCCGCCAACATGGGAACCCTCCCGTCGCGCTTCCACGCTCTCCTCCTCGCCGGCTACCTGGCGAGCAACCTCGCGTACATGTTCATCCTCGACTGGAAGAACGAGAACAAGTACGCCCTGTGCGCCGAAATCCGCGGCCGCTCAGGGACACTCTCGATCGTCAACATGGTTCCGCTCATCATCTTCGCCGGCCGCAATAACCCCTTGATCAGCCTCCTCAACGTCAGCTTCGACACGTACAACCTCCTTCACCGGTGGATGGGCCGCATTTCTGTCATCGAGGTCATCATCCACTTCATCGCTTGGGCCGTCGTGCAGGTTGCCGACAACGGATGGGCGGGCGTGCAACATAAGATTTTCCACGATCGCTTCATCAGCTCCGGGACTATCGGCGTGGCGGCCATGGCCATCATTCTGGTGCAGGCCTTTTCTCCCATCCGCCACGCTTTCTACGAGACCTTCCTGAACACCCACATCATCCTGGCCCTGATCGCCTTCGTCTGCACCTGGGTCCACTGCGTCTCGGCGTCGGTGAAGGGGGGCCTGCCGCAGGCCCCTTGGATGCTGGCCATCATGTCCCTCTGGCTGGCAGAGAGAGTGGCGCGCATGCTCCGCCTGGCCTACTCGAACTGGTCCACCCGCGGCTTCACCCAGGCCATCGTCGAGCCCATGCCCGGCGAGGCCTGCCGCGTGACCCTCCACCTCCCGCGGTTCGTCGACATCAAACCCGGCCAGCACGCGTACCTCCGCTTCGCGGGCGTCAACTGCTGGGAAAACCACCCCTTTTCCATCGCCTGGTACGAGCACACCCACCGCGACGACGACGTCCTCCCCCTCAGCGAGAAGGCGGTGGCCAAGAACCCCCGCAGCGCGACCGGCACGGCGGTCAGCTTCATCATCGGCGCGCACACGGGCTTCACCCGCAAGCTGTACAACACGGCCTGCGCGTCCGCCGGCAGCGGGCGCGCCATGGCGATGCGGGCCGCCTTTGAGGGGCCGTACGCCGGCCACCACAGCATGGACAGCTACGGGCACTGCGTGCTCTTCGCGGGCGCGACGGGCATCACGCACCAGATCAGCTTCCTCCGGCACCTGATCGCGGGGTACAACGACGGCACCGTGGCCACGCGGCGCGTCACGCTCGTCTGGATCCTGCGCGACTACGAGGTGCTCGAGTGGGCGCGGCCGTGGATGGACAAGATCCTGCGCATGCCCAACCGCAAGGAGATCCTGCAGATCCGGCTGTTCGTCACGCGCCCCAAGGCCGCCAGCCAGGTCGTCTCCAACTCGACCACCGTCCAAATGTTCCCCGGCCGGCCCAACATCCCCATGCTCCTGGCCAAGGAGGTCGGCGAGCAGATGGGCGCCATGTGCGTGTCGGTGTGCGGGCCGGGCGGGCTGGCGGACGACGTGCGGGACGCGGTGAGGAAGGTGCAGGCGCACAGGACAGTGGTGGATTTCGTAGAGGAGAGCTTTACGTGGTGATCTATCTCCTGTCTGGCGTTGATTTGGGTATTTTACTTTTCGGATAGACCATAGCAAGAGCAAGTGGGCCATGCATATATACTTCTACCTATTTCTGTTTTTAATACAAGCATCAAGGTTCAATCATCTCTTGGCCGGTTTGGGGTGACACCAAGCGGGTGGCACGCGTGGTATGTTCCCCGCATGATGTGCATGTCTCTCATCCGCCCAGGGCAAGACGTGCTGCGCGCACCAATGGCGTGGTTTGCCGTCATATGTGTGGATGGACAATGGCACATTGCCGTCAAGGCGGCTGCTTCAAGACGTGGCCGCTCACCACTCGAAGTTGCGAGCCAGGCAGTTTCTGGACTTGGGACAACGCGAAACTGTCCCACCCGCTGCCTCCTCTTCCGCCCTCTCGTTGCCGCCCACTCGGACCATTGCCGAGCGTTGCCCCCTGTCTTCGTGCTTCGTCCAATATTGCTGTATCTCGGGCTGTTCTCAGGTTGTCCTCGAAACCTGCTGCCGGTAGTTTACAGATGCTTCGCTTAGGCTTCAACCCCTCTCACGCTGCCGGTCTCAACCTCCATGTTTGCGCGGTAGAACGCTCAGGACAACTAACCACCCCCTCTTGTGGTTGACGCCGCTGGGGCGAAGGAGCGAGGAGGAAGCAAAGGGCCATGATGACGACCACGCGGCGTCGTTGTGCCCAATCACGCCCTCCAGTCCGTCGGATGAAGCGTGGAATTGCCAATTGTGGCAGTCCTGCGTCCCCCCATACCGGTCAAACCCCACGCCGCTGGATGCACCATGCCGCATCATCGGAGGAGGGGTGGTGGGTGTCAAGGTGGGCATCCGATGCTCGGTTTCGAAATGCGAAAAAATGGGTCGCTGGTGCAGCCTGTGGTCCCACTGCGGGAACAAACGCCACCCCACTCGCGGGGTTGGCGGAGCCCTGGTTTTCTCTTCTCCATGTGCCCGCGGGCTTGGCGCTGAAGGTTAGAATCGGATCGCAGAAACTTGAAGCGGGTCTCGCGGCTTTGGTGGCCAACCCAACCCTGTACTTGACGAGCGAGGGAAGCATCGTGGCGGGCAAAGGTGGCGCCGCGATGCCCAAGAAGCGATCAGCAAGAGGGTGTGCCAATGTGGTCATGTTGGTCGTGTGGGAGGGTGGGAGCGAAAGGGCGGGCAGAAAGGAGGGGTCGGCAGCTACCCCACTATGGGTGTGGAGGGCAGGGCACGCCTTTGTGCTCCTGCAGAAGCCTCGCCGCCCGCCGTGAACACGGGAAGATGTATCATCTGTATGTGTGGCAGGTCACAGGTTGTGATGGTGGGGCAAAATGCAGCAAGAATGGGACGTGGAATTGGCACAAACTGGGGTCCTTTGTTTTCGCCGGCCGGCGGATAGGAGGGGGCAAGATGGGGACTCGCCTCGCCTCGCGACGAAACTTCGCTCACATATGACTCAGGGTGTCGGGCGCCCGAACCATTTGTAACCGTCGACTCTCCACCCTGCCGCTCGCGCGACGCAACCTACAGCCTTCGCCTCCTCCAGAACCTTTGTTGACTCCGGGGACCAAGGACAAACTGCCTACCTACCCAACCGACGCACCCGGAAACAGCTTGGGAGCTCTAGGACGTTTTGGTTGTTGCTGGTGGCAAGCCGACACACGCATTGACGGGAACAATACGGCATTGACCTGATCAGGTTCTTTTTTTTTCTCCACATTTTGCCCAACATGCCGATGTAAGTCTGTCCTTGCCGAATCGGTTCGTTCGCAACAGGTGTCTTGGTGCCCCGGATCGCAGAAAACTGACGGCGGCTTGTTGCAGGCTCAAGGACCCGTCCAAGAAGTACAAGAAGTTCCCGCCGGTCAACCTCCCTGACCGGCAATGGCCGAACAAGACCATTGACAAGGCCCCGCGATGGCTGGCGACAGACCTCCGGGATGGCAACCAGAGCTTGGTTGACCCCATGGTGAGCCGCGCCAACCCGCCCACTTCTCTGTTCCCTGCCTAGGACGAATAGGCTAACACAGTGGCTTGCAGAACGGAGACCAGAAGTGGGAATATTTCCGCCTGCTGTGCGATCTCGGCTACAAGGAGATCGAAGTGTCGTTCCCCTCGGCGTCGCAAACCGACTTCGACTTCACCAGACGCCTCATTGAGACCCCCGGCGTCGTTCCCGACGATGTGTGGCTCCAAGTCCTGTCCCCCTGCCGAGAGGACCTCATCCGGCGCACCGTCGAGTCCCTGAAGGGTGCCAAGAAGGCCATCGTCCACATCTACCTCGCTACTAGCGAGTGCTTCCGGAAAGTCATCTTCGGCTTCTCGGAGGATGAGAGCGTCGAGCTGGCCAGCAGGTGCGCTGCCCTGGTGCGCTCCCTAACCAAGGACGACCCCTCCCAGTCCGGGACCGAATGGGCCTTTGAATTCAGCCCCGAGACCTTCTCCGACACCAGCCCCGAGTTCGGCGTGAGGATCTGCGAGGCGGTAAAGAAGGCTTGGGGGCCTACCGTCGAGAACCCCATCGTCTTCAACCTTCCCGCAACCGTCGAGATGGCGACCCCGAACGTCTACGCCGACCAGATCGAGTACTTCTGCCGGAACATCACCGAACGCGAAAAGATTTGTGTGTCCCTCCACCCGCATAACGACCGCGGCTGCGCCGTGGCCGCCGCCGAGCTGGCCCAGATGGCTGGTGCGGACAGAGTCGAGGGCTGCCTGTTTGGCAACGGAGAGCGTACCGGCAACGTGGACCTCGTGACCCTGGCCCTCAACCTCTACACCCAGGGCGTCTCGCCCAATATCGACTTTTCGGACCTCAACAAGGTCATCAGGGTAGTGGAGGAGTGCAACAAGATCGAGGTGCACCCCCGCGCGCCGTATGGCGGTTCCCTGGTGGTGTGCGCCTTCAGCGGCTCCCACCAGGACGCCATCAAGAAGGGCTTCCAGATGCGCGAGAAGGAGGGCAAGGAATACGAGGACTACTGGCAAGTTCCGTATCTCCCGCTCGATCCAAAGGATATCGGCAGGGACTACCAGGCTGTCATCCGCGTCAACTCGCAGAGCGGCAAGGGTGGTGCTGCGTGGATCATCCAGCAGCATCTTCACCTCGACATGCCGCGTGGCCTGCAAGTAGCCTTTTCCAAGGTGGTCCAGGAGATGGCCGAGAAGAAGGGCCGCGAGCTCCTCCCTACCGAGATCACGGACCTGTTCCGATACACATACTCCCTGACGCAGAGCCCGCGCTTCAGCATCGTCGACTACAGCATCACGCCCGACCGGTCCGCTTCCCCGGCACCCCCCGAGCCCGGCAAGACCCAGGACACCACAAACCTGAGGAGAGTGTTCGAGGGCGTCATCTCGATCGACGGCAAGGAGTACAAGCTCCGCGGCCGTGGCAACGGCCCGATTTCCAGTCTGTCGAACGCCCTGCGCACGGTCGGCATCGATCTCGACGTCCAGGATTACAAGGAGCACGCCGTTGGTCGGGGCCGCGACGTCAAGGCTGCGACGTACATCGAGTGCACAGCGGCCGGGACGGAGCAGAAGGTGTGGGGTGTCGGCATCCACGAGGATGTGGTGCAGAGCTCTCTGATTGCCCTCCTGAGCGCGGCGAGCAACGTAAGTTCTTGAATTTGTTCCCTGCCTCCGCGTTTACGTTGTCGACCGTTGCAACTGACACATCCCCCTTCTCGCACAGTTCTCTCCCAGCCGGCAAGTAAGCCCCGTCTCCAAGGCTGCCCCCGAGGACCCGAATGGCTCAACGGACGTTCCCGACATCATCACGGCCCTCGAAGCGAAGGCCGACAAGATGTGATTTAGCCCACCGGATCTCTGCAACCTCGAACGAATTTCTCCCGTTGTATGCAGCCGGCCCGGGATGAGAGTTTGTTTTGTTCATTTTTTGTTTTCTGTTTTCGGGGCACACCACAAAACAAGCATACTGGGGGGTTCAAAAAGTTCAATCTTGTTTCCTGTTTTCTGCCGATACCATGAGCGTCATCGGGAGCATATTTAACAATGAATCTATCTACTTGTTCGCTCTCTCTTGTTCTTGATCAGCTCCTCGTTGTCATCATCCACGTTGTCCCGTTGGAAGCATGCCTTGGTGGGAGAAAGGGGGCGCAGGGGTCAGACTGGCCCGATGACTCGAAGGGTTAGGGTCAAGACTCATCGAATCACATGGAAGAGAGCCGCTGGAATCCACGGTTCTCAACCAATGAGATGCTGTACCGTGCTTCCGTCTCTCCCAGACGCGATGGCTGCCTGCATGGCAGAGCCAGGGCTCATCAGGCGTCCCGCCCACATGCCCTGACAATCTACCAAACCCAAGACGCGGAGATGAATTCACTGGGCACCGGGCGTTTGTGACTGGATCCCGCTTTTCCAAACGGAAGAGGTCTGGCAGGGCTCCTCCGCATTCCCCGTTTGCTGCTCCCTCCAGCGGCGATAACTGGGCACTCCCTGATTAGCATTTCGCCTCGCCACGGGCGCGGGTGAGGAGCGAGGAAGAGCCAAGGGGTTGTATTCGCCCAGCGTCGGGCGAGAATAGGCAAGGACCCAGCAGCCAGTCTGGGGCAAAACAGCGGTTCTCAGCACACCATGGAACCTAGGTGCCTAGCTTCCCTCAGCGTATGTGCAATGCATGCGGTGACGGACGGTCTCCTGGGCTTGGGGGAGGGAGGGATGCTTATTCAAATCCTGGAGGTCTCGAGGGTTGTTATCCGCAACTGGCGGGGAGGGGCTTCAGGCGAGTCTGGCAGCAGCCCTACGAGTACAAACGCTGGGGCCCGGCCCACACTGTGTGCTCCGTGGGCCATTTCTGGATGTTTTGACCCCGCAATACAGTGCGGATCCTGGTTCTCGAGCCCTCTGCTTCTCCTGGCCTGCCGCCTGTGACAGATGCTTCCTAGGGGGCAGGCTGTCAACTCCGCATCATCTGTCGCTGCCTCAAAGACCGCCTTTTCCCCCTTGCCTCGACTCTCCCCCAAACAGCGACAGAAGCTACCCCCCTGCAACAACAGGATACGCGTTTCTTTGTCGTCTGTGAAGAGCTCTTCGTCTCCTTCGACACACTCCTTTTTCACTGCGATCTTGACGCTCCCTTTTCTCGACACCGACTGGGCCGTAGTGCGGTATTGGCGGCATCCACAATCACCAAACGGGGACCTGCGATTGTTGACAACAACAAAAAATTTGAACAAAACAAGACCCGCACACCTCGCACGCCTCGCCCTCTGCCGCCCTGCAGCACCTCTGAGCTTCCGATTCTCCCAAGCGTCCCGAACACGTCCTCCCTCTGCCCAAGACATCGAGACGTGTGCCGCCAGGCCTGCAACCTCAAACCACCCCAGGACCCTGTGGATCCCACGGCCCCGCCCGTGGTCCGCGCAAACTTTCCAGCGTAGCTGCGAAAGGCATCGCCCTGCTCCCTAGCAACGCCTCCTCTTTCACCTACGCAGCCCCCGCTTTCCATCACCACGACCTCTGGCCGCGCAAATACCCAGATCGCAACCATGGAGGGCACACCGGACATCAACACCGTCCTCACCAACTCTCTGAGTCCTGGTCAGTATAGTCCATTTTACAAGACGCTGTTGCTAGTGGCACGACAACATCGCGTCGAACCGCCGCCGCTGCCCCTCCCCGCAATCTGCCCCCCTGCAACCGCGATCTTCCCCCTCCGCCACTTTGCTGACTTCCTCCCTCCCAGACGCGACTCTGCGAAATGCGGCCGAGCAACAGCTTACCCACGCTGCTGAGACCAACTTTGTGAGAACCCCTTCCAACACCGTCGTGTCGATTTCCTCTTGCTGACGTGGTTTTGCCTCCCCCAGTCGCACTATCTCCTCACACTCGTCCAAGCGTTGGCAAACGACAGCACCGAGGGCCACATTCGAGCGGCGGCCGGTATTGCACTCAAGAACGCCTTTAGTGCGCGCGAGTTCTCGAGGCAGGCCGCATTACAAGCGAAATGGCTCAACCAAACCGACCAAGAAACCAAGACGCGCATCAAGCAGCTCGCGCTTGAGACCCTGTCATCTTCCAATGCTCAGGCCGGCCAGGCGACGGCCCAGGTTGTCGCCGCGATTGCCGCGATCGAGCTCCCGCGGTCTCAGTGGCCCGATCTCATGACGGTGCTTGTCCGCAATGTCAGCGAGGGAACCCAGCACCAGAAACAATCCTCCCTGACCACAATCGGCTTCATCTGCGAGAGCCAAGATACCGAGCTGAGGAACAGCCTGGTCACCTATTCCAACGCCATCTTGACGGCCGTCGTCCAAGGTGCACGCAAGGAGGAGCCCAACGGCGAGGTTCGCCTTGCTGCCATCACCGCCCTCGGCGATTCTCTCGAGTTTGTCGGCAACAACTTCAAGCACGAGGGCGAGCGCAACTACATCATGCAGGTCGTCTGCGAGGCCACCCAGGCCGAGGATTCCCGGATACAGCAGGGCGCCTTTGGCTGCCTCAACCGCATCATGGCGCTCTACTACGAGAACATGCGGTTCTACATGGAGAAGGCCCTCTTTGGCCTCACCATCCTGGGCATGAAGAGCGCCGACGAGGACGTCGCCAAGCTGGCCGTCGAGTTCTGGAGCACCGTGTGCGAGGAAGAGATTGCCATCGAAGACGACAACGCCCAGGTCGAGAGCTCCGACCAGATGAGGCCGTTCTACAACTTCAGCCGCGTCGCTACGAACGAGGTGGTGCCGGTGCTGCTCAGTCTTCTGACCAAGCAGGACGAGGATGCGGCCGATGACGAGTACAACACCTCGCGCGCGGCCTATCAGTGCCTGCAGCTTTACGCCCAGGCCGTCGGCGGCGCCATCATCCAGCCCGTGATTGGGTTCGTCGAAGCTAACCTGCGCCACGAGGACTGGCACAACCGGGATGCTGCCGTTTCTGCTTTCGGCGCCATTATGGATGGCCCCGAGGAGAAGTTGTTGGACCCGATCGTCAAGACCGGCATGCAGCCTCTGATTAGCATGATGGAGGATCCTTCGGTTCATGTGAGGGACTCGACTGCCTATGCCCTGGGCCGCATCACCGAGGCTTGCTCCGACGCGATCGACCCGAGCCAGCACCTCGAGCCCTTGGTCCGCTCGCTCTTCAACGGCTTGATGAACAGCCCCAAGATGGCGGCGTCCTGCTGCTGGGCCCTCATGAACCTTGCCGAGCGCTTCGCCGGCGACTTCGGCGCCGCCCAGAACCCCCTGACGCCCCACTTCAACGAGAGCGTGAGCAACCTGCTCAACGTCACGGCGAGGATGGACGGCGAGCCTGCCGTGCGGACCGCGGCGTACGAGGTCCTTAACGTGTTCGTGCAGAGCGCCGCCAACGACAGCCTCACTGCCATCGGCGAGCTCTCCAATGTCATCGTCCAGCGTCTGGAGGAGACCTTACCACTTCAGCAGCAGGTTGTCAGTGTCGAGGATAAGATTATTCTCGAGGACATGCAGACAAGCCTTTGCACAGTTCTGCAGGCCACCATCTCGCGGCTGGACAAGGAGGTCGCCCCGCAGGGTGACAGGATCATGCAAGTTCTGCTGCAGATCTTGAGCACCGTTGGGAGCAAGTCCAGCGTCCCGGAGTCTGTCCTCTCCGCTATCAGCGGCCTGGCGAACGCCATGGAGGAGGACTTCGTTAAGTACATGGACGCTTTCTCCCCCTTCCTCTATAACGCCCTGGCCAACCAGGAAGAGCCGAGTCTCTGCTCGATGGCTATCGGCCTTGTCAGCGACATCACTCGGTCCATGGGAGAGCGCAGCCAGCCGTACTGCGACAACTTCATGAACTACCTGTTGAGCAATCTTAGGGTTCGTCCCCCCTCCACACCCTCTCTACGTTTGTTTTGCGAGATTGTCACTAACATACCGTTTGTCTTTAGAGCACTGCTCTTGCCAACCAGTTCAAGCCGGCCATTCTCCAGTGCTTCGGCGACATTGCCGGCGCCATCGGTGGACACTTTGAGGCTTACCTCGCCGTTGTGGCTCAGGTTTTGCAGCAGGCTGCCACTATCACTGCTGGTGCCGACGGTTCCTACGAGATGTTCGACTATGTCATTTCTTTGCGGGAAGGCATCATGGATGCTTGGGGTGGCATCATTGGCGCGATGAAGAGCAGCGGCAAGAGTATGGACTTCCCGACGGCAAAGTTTGCTTTGATTGATGATTTTGCTAACTTGGTGATAACAGCTGGCGTTCTCCAGCCTTACGTACCGACCATCTTCGAGCTTCTCAACAGCATCGCCAATGATACCAACCGCAGCGAGGCCTTGATGCGGGCCTCGATGGGCGTCATCGGGTAAGAACCACGGATCCTCGTCTGAGATAGTGTTCGCAGCTAACACGCAACAGCGATCTTGCCGATGCCTATCCCAACGGCCAGTTGGCTGATGCCTTCCGTCAGGACTGGGTCATGGCACTCATTAAGGAGACGCGCGCGAACCGGGAGTTCCAGTCTCGCACAATTGAGACCGCTCGCTGGGCCCGCGAGCAGGTTAAGCGCCAAGTTGGCGGCACCCAGACCGTCATGCAGCAGACATGAGCGAGACGGGTTTGTTCAGCACGGCACCGCTGCTCTGGGTTTCCACGGTCTCCCGACAGGCGTCGGCGTCATCCCCACCGTCTCAACCCCCCCGCAGACAGTTCGGACGAAGCACCACTACCCCATGAGTCCCCAGTCCCCGCCCCCTACCCCCTCCCTCCCCCCGAACGCAGCAGCACTACACACACGACGACAAGGCACGGCACGACACACGACCCAGCCCCGAGATGCACAGACAAACAACCTGTGTATATAGACCCCATGGCCCCCTCGATCGGACACCATACCCCTAGAGTCACTTCACCCATTCCTTGGGGCGGCTGCAGCCCCTGGGAATTATCTCCCCCTTCATTCTTTCATAACGGATTTTATTGGGATGAGGATAGAGCGATTACATGTACTGTTCCACGCTTCTGGGATGTAGAGGCTTGGGACAAACGCACCATCATGTAGACTTTTTTTTTGTTGAAACGGATTATTCCCCCAAATGGAGACGGCACAAATGACTGAGACGATGTGCGTAATCTTGATGCAGTGAACGGGGAAATCCGGCATCCATGCATCCATGTTGGGGAGGGGCACGCAGGCCCGCGGGGAGGGGAGGAATGTGGCATTGGAATGAACACGTACGGCATGGGTGTGGTTGAGATGACAGACGAAGATGGCATGGCGATTTGCGAGCACTGGAGACCCCCTCCCTTTCCTGGCGTGGATGCTGGGACTCAATCGTCTGCTGTTCGTTCCCCTTTACAGACACAGATACGCAATATTGCCAGCAATACGCATCTAGTCCTCGACCAAGTACCTAGCTTTCCTACTTTGTTTTACTAGTATCCTCTTCTTGTTCCTCCCCCGAGTTATTCTGTAGTTACGCTACTATGTATGTCGTGTCGAGCATGGTCCATCGGCGTCTTTTGCTTCCCCACAGGAGACAGATGCATAACCCACATCCCTCCGCTTCCTGGGGATAAGACGGGGGAAGCCGAAGCCGGCCGAAGCGGCGGTGGGAGGTGGAGAGCCTTGGGTGACACAACCTCAGCGTTCCCCGCGCGTTGCATCGTTTTGGTTGTTGTTGTTGTGGCGGCGGGTGGTGGAGGTGGCGGCACGATCAGGCACTTCGTGACTGACTGACTGACTGACTGGCCAGCGTGGGTGTGGATAATCGGTAGGTAATAATGGG
>MU855564.1:0-43211 GCA_033296695.1 Staphylotrichum tortipilum | reverse complement strand
GTTTCTGCAGTGTCGTTCTCCAGTGCCTTGCCCCATAACCGCGCGAACCCTCACATGTACGGCTGGTCGGTCCTCAGAGCACTCACCATGGATGTCAAGCCCCCCTCGATATTACTACTATGAAATTCAATATCAACTCCCTCGTTGCATGAACGGCACAACAATCCCCACAAAGAACGCGAAAACAAACACCAGCGGGGGCGTTGTTCGGCCCGCTGCGCCGGCGGGGGTAACATTGTAGATGTTCTGGACGTTCCCGTCCCCGTTGATCGGGCCCCCGTTCCCCCCGACCGCCTGGTTGGTCGAACTCCCGCCCTGTGTCTGGGTCGTTTGGGAGGCCATGGGGCTGGTAGTCCGGCCGGACGGCGTTGCTGTGTCGTCGGCGGTGGTGATGGCAGGGACCCCGCCGGAGAGCTGAAGGAGGCGGCCGGGCCGTGTCAGTGGGTACTTGTGCGCTACCCGAGATCGGGGCGGTGATGGAGCCGCAGTTGGAAAACAATGTGTTGCCGCTGTGGGATGATGCGTGTCAGCCAGTCTTGTCTCGCATGATCATCAGTACCCAACCGCTTACCAATGCAGCAAGTACCCGTCGTCCCGACAGCTGGAGTCACGGTCGCATGACGAGAGCATGTTGTACGGGACGCAGCAGGTCCGGATCGCGCAGGGCTCGCCCGGCAGGCAGCATCCGATACCTGAGAAGCCCGACTGTGTCATGGTGGCGCACCGGGAGCTCCCGGCACAGTAATAGTTTTCGTCATCGCTCGTAGCGCAGGTTTACGTTTCGTCCTGCCGCCGTTCAAGCGGGACCGCGGCATCGTCGAGCGGGTTGTCTCGCCGGAGCGGGCGCATTCCCGGCGGGCCACCAACGATGGCGTCCCCGGTTGGGTGGTAGACTGGCGGCGGTGTGACGAGCGGAGGTGTAGGACTGACTGCTGGGGGACCGGGCAAGGCCATCGCAATGGCCGTGATGAAGGGGAGGAGTGTGAGGAGAGGCTTCATTGTCGGGGTTGCTAGGGCGTGTTGGTTGTGGAAAGGGTTTGCCGAGAGAGAGCAAGACGGCGCCGACGGATGGGAGGTGAGCAGCGAGTTATCAACGGATAATGTTCTGTTGCTGGGGAACTTTGGGGTCTGTGGTTGCGTGGCTGGGTGCCCTCCGCCCCCTCCAAAGATATGAACTCGTGCTGCATGTACAAGGGCCACAAGGCTCTGAAGCCCGGGCGCGGGCAGGTATGGGTCAAAGTGCCGTGGGTTTGTTCATTGCTGTATGTGCCAAGTGCCACATTGTCAGCTCGAGCGGTGAGACATCATTTCTCCTGCTTCGAGTCTCTAGATGATGGTGATGCTCCTCAGCGGCTCATTAGGTAGGTAACTAGTTACCCCAAATCGATGATGTTGACTACGAGTGTCACGGGCTAGAGGGCCCGGCACATAAACACTGCGAGTTGATTGGGGGAGAAATGATGTGTATTAATGTCAGTGATGGCCCTGACGATCTTGCTTGCTCCTCCTGCTTTTCTTGTTTGCTACCAAGTGTTCCATGTTGGTTGCGTGCCGACACCAAGGGGGCACGGGCCGGGGGGCCGACACACAGGTGCCGTTCCAAGTATCTACGGCCTCTGATCGCATGCCCGCCTGTTCCGAGACTACCGACAGAGATAGCGCCAACCTGTTGGGGTCGGTGACCTCGGCCGCCCGCAGCGCTTATTAACGGCCGACCCAACCACCACCACCCCACGGCCAGATGATGTCAACAACAAAGATGTCCATCTCTCCTCTCATTCCTGGCGTCGACGACAGTGTGTGGACTTAAACTCGAATTCTTCCCCTACTACTCTCCTCTCTTCCCCGCGCTACACCCGAAATCCAGCCCAGGACAACCATGGCATGCGACCGTGTCACCACCCCCTCACTTCTCCCCTCACCACCTCCGCATCCTGATCTCAGCCACAACAACCCTCCCTCCCCAGCAGCATCCTCCCCCGCTCCGCCTCCCTCCCCTTTCACAACCATCTCCCCCCCAACCCTCCAAGACCCCAAACCCACCGGTCCCCACCCCCATCTCCTCTCCTACGACGACCTTCCCCCTTGGTACCAAGACAACCCCTACCTCCGCCACGGCTATCGCCCCGTCTCCCACTCCTTCCGCGCCTCCCTGCGCAGTTGGCTCTACCTGCACAACGAGAGCGTCAACATCTACTCGCACCTGGTGCCGGCGATTCTTTTCCTCCTCGGCGAGGCGTACGTGCTCGCGTACCTGGCCGCGCGGTACCCCGACGTGACGGCGGCCGACCATGGGATTTTTGCGTTTTTTCTGCTGACGGCGGCGGTGTGTCTGGGGCTGTCGGCGGCGTATCACACGCTGATGAATCACTCGGAGGAGGTGGAGGGGACGTGGTTGAGGACGGATTTGATGGGGATTGTGGTGCTGATTGTGGGGGATTTTGTGTCGGGCGTGTATATGGTGTTTTGGTGTGAGAGGGTGAAGAGGGGGGTTTATTGGGGGGTGGTGAGACTCAACTTGTCTTCTCGAGGTGGTTACATGGCTAGAGGTTACTGATGATGGCCTCAGATCCTCACCCTTGGCGCCATCACCATCGTCATCCTCCTCAGCCCCAAGTTCCGCGGGCCTAAGTGGCGCACCTTTCGCGTCCTGACGTTCGTCACCACCGGCCTCTCCGGCTTCGCCCCGCTGGCCCATGGCATCCAAATGTTCGGCTTCGCGCAGATGATGCGCCAGTCCGGTATGCCCTACTACCTCGCCGAGGGAGCCCTGCTTGCCCTGGGTGCTGTCATCTATGCGGTAAGTACCTGCCAGCCATTCCTGCTTTCCCTGGCGATGATGGACTGGATTGAATCATTCCAAATCGGCGTCGATCTTAACTTGGAAGTTGTATGTATCTGTGGCTGACGCGGTGAAATCGAAATTCAGACGAGATTCCCCGAGAGCCTCAGCCCGGGGACATTCGACCTGTACGGCTCATCCCACCAACTGTTCCACGTGCTCGTGGTGCTGGCCACGGTCGTCCAGCTGGTGGGCATCCTCTCGGCTTTCGGATACAACCATGATCACAGGATGTGCTCGTCGGCTTGACGGGAGGGAGGACAGGCGGACTTCGTCGGATACGGGGATGGGGGCGGAGCGGGAAGCCTGGGAGCCGAGCACGGAGGTGGGTGTGGGCACAGAAGCCCGGATCAGATATGACTGTCCTGCCGTGAGCCGGGAGCGATGACGGATCGCTCGGAAAGGGGACCATGACAATTACATATGTTTTCTGCCGTGTGACCCCTTCTTTGATGCCGTGACCTCGTCCGATCTGTGATACGGACATGCTTGGTGCATTCTTGGGCGAGTGTCTTGGGACGAACGCACCAACCCATGCGCACAGCCCTTGCGCCACGACATGTGCTGATTCAAAACCGTCGCAGGGTGGGGACTAACCCCTGACACATGTCGATATGGAAGTAGTAGGGCATCTAGAGGTGTTTGACCCGGCAACGTTGATGCCCGGGGACCGAACGAAGCCTCCCTGCTGCCTCCAAAAGGTTGCTTAGCCGGGATCACCCTCCCCGAGACTCATCCTAACTTTCCTAGCTCAGAGTTTACCTCCTGCCTAAGTGCACTCCTATATAGTTACACACCTCCCCTAGGCCTGTTTCTTCCGCAAGCGCCCCGAGGACCGCTGCTTGTACATAGTACTTTCATGTTTCGCGGGAGGATTTGGCCCCTCTCCAGGATGCCATGCACTTCCAAGGGTGGATGCTTGTCTAAAGAAATAAAGTTTAACTACCATATTAGGCCGAACAGTCCAGAATAACGTTTGAAACGGGAAACAAGCAGATTATCTTGATAATCTGTGGTTCCAAAAGTTGATCTCCCTTGCCATGCCTGACCTCGTAACACTGTAGATATGCGCTATCAAGATGCCTGTCCAGAGACCGTGAACGTCTAATTAGGTAGGTAGTTGATAGCCGCAATACAACACATCCAAACCCGTCGAAAAAGTCTAATCCTCAAATTGCCCAAACCAAATCTCATCCTCGGGCCTCGCCCCCCTCCCGACCCCCTCCCGTCTACACATCTCCCTCTCCTCCTCCCCCACCCTCCCCTTCCTGACCACCTCCCCCCTCACAAGCAACTGCATCACCATCCCTGCCTCTGTATGCCATGCATTATGGCAATGAAGCACCCAAAATCCGGGGTTGTCGAGCACGACGCGGACAATCACCCACTGGTACCCCTCGACGGTGACCGTGTCGCGCCGCAGGGGGTTGCGCAGCGCGCCTCTCGCGGCGAGGAAGCCCGGCAGATCAGCTGCCGAGGGCGGATACCCGGTGAGGGAGGGCGTGAGGATGTAGAATTGGTGCCCGTGCAGGTGGAAGGGGTGGGCGCCGTCGTCGAAGTTGTTGATGGCGATGTCGAGGGTGAGGATGCCGCGCGTTTGGAGGACGAGGTCGTGGGCTGGGTCAAAGTCGCGGATGTTGATACCAAAGGGGAGGTCTGGGGGTTGTGCGCTGGAGGTGTTGGTGGCAGCCGCGTCGAGGAAGCGGTGCAGTGTGGGGGAGGTCGCGTTGGCGTGCCAGGTCGAGTCGTTAAAGAAGCCCCTGGCCAGGCGCCAGTCGCCGATGCCGAACGATGCGCGCAGGTGGACGTAGCCGTCGGAGGGAGGGGCATCTTGTGCGAGGACGGGGTGCAGGGCGGAGGTGTTGAGGTCGCGACAGACGAGCTCGATCGTCTCGCTCCAGGCTTTGCTGCTTGGGCTGGGAACTGGGGTGTTGCTGGTTGGTTTCTGTTCGCCGTCCACGTAGCGGATCACGGCGCGGATGTCTTCCTTCATGTGAGGATTCTCCGGCCCCCGGAAGCAATGCCGCAGCATCCTGGCCCGCAGCCAGAAGGAATCGGCGTTTGTGGCGTTGGCCTCCAGTACGATGCTGTACCGCTGCGCAGGCATCACGTTCAGCCTGTGGAACGGCTCGGGGTGCACATCCGTGCTGTCCACCTCGGTGATGTAGAAGGGGTGCTCGTCCATCTCGATCTGGAACTCGGCGAATGCTCCGACGTTGATGAAGCGCAGACGGTGTCTCTGCCCGCGCTGGAGATCAAACGGCTGCAGGCCCAGGGCCGAACTGTCGCACTCCCAGCCGGGGAAGTCACTGCAGTCCCGGATGCCGCGGCCGTTTATCAGGGCGCTGTCCGGGATGGGCTCCTGGTTCTCGCGGCCCGGCCTGAGATAGTCCATCAGCAACTCGGCCGCGGTGTTGTGGTAGAAGTCCTGGACCATGACTACCCTGTCGGTCGCGTACTCCAGCTTCTGCAGCTCCGTCTTCTCGTTCCGGGCGTGCACCACCATCGGCCCCAGCAGGCCGTCGTTTGCCTGGGCGCTGTGGTGGGCGTGGTACCAGTACGTGCCTGCCTGCCCCGCGACGGTGAAACGGTATGTGAAGTTGGATCCCGGGGCGATGGGACACTGCGTCACGCCGACAGTGCCATCCATGTTGTTGGTGCCGTTCTGGAATATGCCGTGGAAGTGGACCGACGTGGCGTTGACACCCTGGTTGGAGACATGGACGACCAAAGTGTCGCCCTCGTTAACCTCGACAAGTGGACCAGGGAACTGGTTATTGATGAGGACCATAGGGCGGAAGACCCCGTCCGGGTTAAGGATGGCACCATCGATGGTCCAGGAGTACTCGCGCGTGGTGGGGGGTGCCTGGAAGTCCCATGTTGGGGCGAGGATGTACTCGTCCGAGGTGCGTAGCCGGGGTGTTGAAGGGATGTCTTCCTGGATGACGATATTCGCGGGCGGCGAGGTAGGCTGAGGCTCGCTGGGGGACACCGGTTGTGGACTCTCATGCCCCTGGTCTGCCAGCCCGACACTGGAGTTAGACAAGCCAATGCTGACGGCCGTCAGCGCAGAGCTCATGGCAAAGACAAAGACGACCAGGAGCACCAGAGAGGAGATTCCCCAGCTGGCTCGCCGTTGCTGGTCGGTTCGCTTCTCATGGTTCGAGCGCTCGCCCAGGAACGGTTGCTCTTCCAAGTCACCGTCCTCGTCCAGGGAGCTCATCGTCTGGCGCCGCGCATCTGTTGTTGCTGCTACCGCCCCTGCTGCGGCTCCGTCGCGGGTGGTGCTCCCATGGCTTGTTTGTGTCGACGCGGGACTTTTCCGAGGTTCCGAGTCCTGTTGCAGCCCCAGGTGGCTCTCCTCAAACCGAACCATTGCAGCACATGACCTAGGGGAAACGCAACGGATCCAGCCAATAGAGGAGGACTAAAAGAAAAAGATGTAAGCTGCCATCTTTTTTCGTCGCCCTCACGAAATTGCCGGAAATCCGGCACCCAGCGTGGGGGGAATTCGAAATGCTACCATTTCCCGCAGCTAGAGGATCCCCTAGACTTGGATTAGGAGAGCTCGAAAAAGCTCTGGTTGATGTTGAGCGCCCACGTGCTTGAGCAGAGGGACAGAGCATGATTGGCCTCTTTCATCCCCCGTTATCTCCGGCCTTCTGGGAGCACCCGCGAGGACCGGGGTTCGGGCTGGGGACCCCTGACCAGCCGAACAGCTCTTGTGGCTTCTCGGCAACACGTGGGTGAACCTTGGCACCTCCTTGGCACCCTCGAGGAATGCTCCCGTACGAGGTACCCAGGTACCCAGGCCAAGAAAGGAAGCTGTACGTACGCACATCACCAGTTCGACACCGAGCTCCCCTGCCGCGGTCCACAGAGCCAGAAGGTAGTGGTGGACGACGAGACGGGAGCACGTTGCTTCTCGCGTCGGAATCCGGCATCTGGGAGCAGATGGTGCAATAATCTGGATACCGGTCTTGGTGGGACTTACACAGAAGGTGTAACTATATATCTTGGCAGAGTCGCATCCCCTCAGAGACAACCCATGTCGGTGAACATCACCCTCCTCTCCCTCGCCGCCCTCCTTTCGTCGCGTCTCGTCTTCTCGCAGACTGTAAAGATGCTCTTCCAGGCCGCTGCTGTTCTCGCCACGGCGGGCCTTGTCGCCGGCAGCCGGTGCAAGCCGCACTCATCGGCCTCCAGCATCGCCACCTCGACCAGCACCTTTATCTCCTCCAGCAGCACAACCGGCTGGGAGAACGTCTACACTGCCACCGGCAGCGCCGCCGTCGCTGCCGCCGCCGCAACGGCCCGGACCAGCAGCCCTACGAGCAAAGTCAAGGGCAAGGTCTTTGACCGTTACGTCTCCATCTGGTTCGAGAACACTGACTATGCCAAGGCTATCGCTGACCGTGAGTATCCCTTACCCACCTCTTGGAGTGAGTTTGAGCAAGGTCCGCATGATTGCTAACTCGAACCCTCCCCGACAGCCAACTTCGCTGTCTTCGCCAAGCAGGGCATCACTCTGAGCAACCTGTTCGCAGTCACCCACCCCAGCGAGCCCAACTACATCTCCGTCGTGGGCGGCGACTACTTTGGCATGCAAAACGACAACTTCAACCAGGTCGACTTCAACGTGTCGACCGTGTTCGACCTGCTGGACTCCAAGCACATCTCATGGGGCCTGTACCAGGAGGACATGCCGTACTCGGGCTTCGAGGGCCAGGGGTACGTCAACCAGAAGACGGGGGCCAACGACTACGTCCGCAAGCACAACCCGGCCGTCATTTTCAACTCGGTCGCCCACTTCGAGGACCGGCTCAGCCAGATCAAGAACCTCTCGCTCATCGACGAGACCAAGTCGCAGTTCCACGCCGACCTCAAGGCCAACAAGCTCCCCCAGTGGCTCTTCATCACCCCCAACATGACCTCGGACGCGCACGACGCGACCATCAGCTTCGCCGGCAACTGGCTCAAGACCTTCCTCACCCCCCTCCTCGACGACAAGAACTTCATGGACAACACGCTCGTGCTCATCACGTTCGACGAGAACTCCAACTACGCGCTCAAAAACAACATCCTCTCCTTCGTGCTCGGCGACGCAGTCCCGAAGCACCTCGCCGGCACCACTGACGCCAGCTTCTACAACCACTACTCGGAGCTGGCGACGGTCGAGGCCAACTGGGACCTGCCGACGCTCGGCCGGTGGGACGTCGGTGCCAACGTGTTCCAGTTCGTCGCGCAGCACACGGGCGATAAGGTGCGCGCGTGGGACGCCAGCTTCGAGTTTGATGCGAGGTACTTTTTCAACACGTCGTATGCGGGGCCCTTCAACACGGCCAAGGGTGGTGTGCGTGGGTACCCGGCGCCGAATCTCGCGCTGGATAAGAGCGTGTCTGGCCGCAGGATCCTGGAGAGCATCAAGGAGACGTGGAAGGGGAGCCAGAACCCGACGTACTACCGGGATGCAGTCGAGGTTAATGATGGGCTGAACCCGCCTGCTGGGTATTCTCTGTAAGTGGGAGAATGGTTTGATTTTGAGACCTGCTGGGCAGAGGGAGAGAGGAGAGCGGCGTGGGAAATTTTAATGCAAGGGAACCAGGAGAATTTTGCCATGTCTTCAGGGGGTGGTTTTAGACTTTTTTTCACACCAACCCGCTCAACGCACATTCTCAATTCTATGACCAGACGGGAAGCGCCATGTGATAGCCCTGCTGCTCATGAAACACTCTGTCACACTGAGCAACAGGACATCCTTGCCCTGCAAAAGCTTGGGGGACCCTATCTACCATGCGACACACTCTTGCCGCCTTGGCTATGCTCAGTTCAGTAAGTTGATCTTCTCTTCTTGCCTCTAACTATGAGAAGTAGTAGAGTACCAGGCTCAACACCAGGCTCAAACTCTTTACGGCACGAAAGCAACCAGCTTGCCCATCTCCGGGTTCTTGGTCGCCACCGCGAACGCCTCGTCAGCCTGCTCAAACTTGAACCGTCCGACCACCTCAATCCCCGCCTCCTTTCCCAGCCTCAACACCCCCGTCTCGGCCATCTTGATCAACAACCTCGCATCTTCCCTCTCATACATAAACTGCCCCTTCACCGTCAACGAGTTCCACGTGAGCAGCGGATACGGCAGCGCCACGTCCTTGCCAATAATCGTCATCATACATGCCCGCCCATACTTCCTCAGCGCGGCGAAACAACTCCTCAGATGCGTCGACTCGCTCGCCGCCGGGGGCGACAGGTCAATATACGCATCCACCTTCCCCCACTGCTTCATCCCCACCGTGTCCTTCTCCACATCCCCCGTCACAGCCACCGCCTTCACCCGTCCCTTGGGAAACGCCCCCGCCACCTTCTCCAACCCCTCCCTGTTCCTTCCAACAGCAACCACCTCTGCCCCCAGCGCCACCGCAACCTGCACCGCCGCGCCACTAAAGGCCCCCGTCGCGGGCGCCACGATCACCCTCTCCCCGGGCTTCACCCCAATTGCTCTTAGCCCGCCCATCGCCACTAGCTGCATCGGCAGCTGCAACAAATCCTCGTATGTATACCCCAGCTCCCCACACAGCCTCCCCTCATCCAGGACATAACAGTTCTCCATCGGCGCGCGCACATACTCGGCCATGCACCCCTTTGCCCAATTCCCCTCCATAAACCCCAAACTCTCGGGCGTCAGCCCGGCCGTGATCCCCCACAGGATCTGCACATCATCCGGGTCGTCCCTCGCACGGATAAACCCCTCCAGCATGACTAATTTCCCCGGCTGTAGCACAGTGGCATCCGGCCCGGAGGCAACGACACGCCCGATGGCGTGCGCGCCAGGGATGAAATTGGGCGGGAAGCTGTAGCCCGGCAGGCCAGAGACGATGAGCGGGGTTTGGGCGTCGGCTTGGACGGCGAGGATTTTGACGATGCAGCTGCCCGGGGTGGGGAGGGGCACGGGGAGAGTGGCCAGGGCGAGGGGGGAGCCGGGGGAGCGGACTAGGAGGGCTTTCATTGTTGCGGGGAGGGTGGACTCGGAGGGGGCGGACATGGTGGTGGCTTGTTTGCTGGTATTGGTTTTGGATGAAACGACTTTTGAGGTGGTGGCGGCGAGGTTTGTGTGTTTGTGTAGGTCGTTGTGCCAGTTTTGGTGGTGAATTGGCTGGCTTTTATGGTGTGACCTCGCCGGAGATATTGCCGTTAACGCCATCGTGGTGCTGACTGCGGATTTAGACGGACGGGAGGCGACTGGCTCGATGTCCCACGCCCGCAAAAGCTCGAGAGGGAGTCAGCGATAGCGGGCATAAGACCGGACAAAACCACGCCCGAGTACCGCGATGCAGTCCGGATAAGGGTTGGTTGGGCCGGCGGGAGATGTCGAATGCATCCAGCTGAAGGAACGCTCCGCGCTTCGCTCGATTCCAGCTGCGGCTTACTGACCTCGGGGTGCAACTTGGGCGTTTGGCCGGCTTGGTCAACATTTAGTCAGAGGGGACCGACTGCAAGACTTTGACACATCATTATTCCCAATTGTCTGTCATAAGGCTAAAAGAATAAAGAAAAAGAAAAAGGTAGGCTCTGCACTCCACGCTCCATCCAGGCACTGGAAACACAAACTTTGGAGGACGGTCGGCGACAGACTGCCAGTACATTTAAAATCGTATATCTCATAGAAGCTGCGTCCCCCTCCCCGCCCCGTGAGAACATCGCTCGATGTCCTAGTTGCTGTTCTTGCCCTTGCCCTTGGCACCCTGGTGGTGAGGTTCGCGGGTCTCCAGCTCCTCGACGTCACGGGCATTCTTCTTTCCCTTGCCCTTGGCGCCCTGGTGATGCGGTTCGCGGGTCTCGAGCTCCTCAACATCACGGGCATTCTTCTTGCCCTTGCCCTTGGCGCCCTGATGGTGAGGCTCCCGGGTCTCGAGTTCATCGACGTCGCGGGCATTCTTCTTGCCCTTACCCTTGGCGCCCTGATGGTGAGGCTCGCGAGTCTCAAGCTCCTCCACATCGCGAGCATTCTTTTTGCCCTTGCCCTTGGCGCCCTGGTGGTGAGGCTCGCGGCTCTCGAGCTCCTCAACGTCGCGAGCGTTCTTCTTTCCCTTGCCCTTGGCGCCCTGATGGTGGGGCTCACGGGTTTCGAGTTCATCGACCTCGCGGGCATTCTTCTTGCCCTTACCCTTGGCGCCTTGGTGATGGGGCTCGCGGGTGTCTAGTTCGAGGTCGCGGGCGTTCTTCTTGCCCTTACCCTTAGCCCCCTGGTGATGGGGCTCACGGGTCTCGAGCTCGTCGGCGTCGCGGGCGTTCTTCTTGCCCTTGCCCTTAGCACCTTGGTGGTGGGGCTCGCGGGAGTCGAGTTCCAGGTCGCGGGCGTTCTTCTTCCCCTTGCCCTTGGCGCCCTGGTGGTGAGGCTCGCGGCTGTCGAGGTCACGGGCATTCTTCTTGCCCTTGCCCTTGGCCTGGTGGTGCGGCGCGCGGGCCTCTAGCTCAGTCTCCTCGTCCTCCTCCTCAGCTGCGTCGCGGGCATTCTTCTTGCCCTTGCCCTTGGCACCCTGGTGGTGAGGCTAAACACGGGGCCGAGTCAGAATCACGACTGACGTTGTAGAAGTGGGTGGATCGGTGACAGGGGCAGAGACGACTTACAGTGCGCGGGTGGATCGCCGACGGCAGGCCATAGGCGGGAACAGCCAAGGCCAAGACGGGAGCCTGTTTAGGCGTTTGTCAGTACCGACCACTCGCCTTCTCGTGCCGAGAAATGCTCGCCCTTGGCGTTGGCTTGGGATCAACATACCACGAACCGGGCGACGTCACTGCCAGCTGGGCCAAGAGAGAGGCCCTGGACCGCCGAGGCGGCGATCACGCCAGCAACCAGGAACTGACCGAAGGTGGTGTGCATGTTGGGCAAGTCTAGTCGAGAATAAAAAAACGGCCGGCCAGCAGCAAAGGAGTGACTAGAGTCAATAAAGGGGGGCGGACGAAGCGAAGGGGCAAAGAAAGCTAGGCTTCGCCTCAAGCGAATCCAGGAGTGAAGATGGACGGATAGGTGGACTGGGTTGCCAAGCCGAACGCCAGTTGGGGACGAGGGAGTTTGAGAGATTTATATCCATGATGCTCAAACCCGCGGCCGCCTGTCTCTGTGCCTGTTTGTGGGAGGCTGTGCGCCGCGGCCCTAGGCCAGGAGGACGGCATCCCAACCGAGGGGAAAGTGTGGGAGAAGATGAGACGAAAGGGCTTCGCGTGTCAGAGTGAGTTGACAGCGGCTGGTGGTTTCAGATACAAGGGCGCCCAAAAGAGCGAGGTGCTCGCCAGAGTGCAAAGGGAGAGGGCCGGGTGGGGTGTGTTTGCGTGCTGGAGTGGTGGAGTGGTGAGACTGGGGGAGGGAGTGGGAGGGAGTGGGCAAGGGCTGGCGTCCATGCTGGTCGTGGTCGTAGTCAGGGCAGGCCCCGGCAACACACCCCCGTCGTCAGCGGCAAGGTTAGCCGGCCGGTGTAGCCGAGTTGGGGGGGGTATCCAGAGACGCATCGCGGAGGTTTGTCGGGGAGTTGACGAGGGCTGTCGAGGGTCGTGGGGTGGTGTTGGAGGGTTGCAGGGGAAGACGATCGACGGGTGGAAACTCTTTCTTCACACGCGTGTGCCAAGACTGGAACGCAGGTGCGGATCCTCGCCCTGCTTCGGTTTGAGCTGCCCTGGCCTGCCGCGTCAATGCTTGGCTCCTGTCGAGTTGCAAGCCACACATGCTGGGGCTCGCTTGGCCCTGACACACAGCGGCTGGCACCCCCTGTATTAAGGGCCCCTGTACGGAGTATTGGGGGCCTTTCCCTCCCGCACCCCCTCACCCACACTGTCTCGTGTAAAAATGCCCCCAGATGGCCTCGATCCCAGATCCGCGGAAACTCAATGCATCGCCAAGAGGCCCAAGACTTGGAACACAGGTGCGGATTAACCGCCCGCTTTCGGTTTGAGATGCCGCGGCTCTGGTCCGCTGTGTTCCTGGTACCGAAAACCTGGGGCTCCGATGCACATCAGCAGGGCTCAGAACAGGGCTCAACGCAGGGCTCAGCAGCGCCCAGCCATTGGGAATTCCCTGGCAGGGATTGCAAGTGGGCCCCCCTCCACCCTCCATCCCCACCAGTCCCAAGATGGCCCCCCAAGGGACCCCCAACGTGACCCAGAGAGACCCAACATCGCCAAACTCGAAACAACTTGCAACGACCGCTTGGGCCGCCCCAAGGACAGGGCGAGGCCAGCGCTCGCTGCTGAATGCCACCCTTCGCGCTGGGAGCGTGCTAGTTGTGTGCCTGTCGTGCTTGTCGCAGCCTCCTGAGAAGCTTAACCAGTCCGTCTCATGTTGCGTCGCTGGCCTGGTCGCCTCATCCCGCCCTGAAACCGCGATGCGCTTCAGCCTGGGGCTGGCTGTGTGTCGCTGGCCCAGAATCCCACAACCCTCGACCAACTTTCCCCAAGCTTCTGCGATCGCAGGCCGATCAACAGGATCGAATTTCTTATTCTTCCATCTTTCATGCGCCGCCCCGTGTGCGTTGACCTAGAGCTGTCGTACGATTGATCCCAGACACGCGGGCACACCATCTCGAGGGTCCCGTCGACGTCTGTTCTCACCGACAGCCTCTTTCTTTCTTTTCTTCTCGTCGATTGCCAAACGGTAGTCGTTGCCTTTGGAGTTGCTCTGTGAGCATTGTATTTTTTTTTGTTCTTTTTTTCCCCCTCCGCTCGGCCAGTCCGGCTTCACCATTCGACATGGGCGAAGACGACTACCAGCCCGTCCCCCTCCTGGACGAGGAGCACTTGTCAGAGAAGAGCGCGTGGAGGAGGCGACTGAGCCTGGAGGCTTTCTACCAGACCCAGCCGGCGAGGAGGGTAGCGGAGCACTGGGTCTGGATCGGGCACGCAGTCTTACTTTCCGTCTCGACGACCCTCTTTGCGTTGGCCTTCTGCATGAGGTACGCACGACCATCCGACTTGGTCGTCACCACCGAGTTTTCCACATACTGTAAGCAGCCTCAGCTCCGATGGCCGTCGGCCATGCAACGACGCAAGACTGACTTGGCACACACGCAGCCCCCGCAGCGCCAGTCGTCAAGTATGACACATTCCGATACAACCTGACGCCCATCATGACCGGGTCGCCTTACGTCGGCAAGGGCCCCGAGGTCGACGAGGCATGGGAGCAAATATCTCGAGGTATGCCGCCCTGCATCCCCCCTGCTGAACCTTCCCATTAACACGAGATGCCACAGTCGGAGACATGATGATCTCGCTCGAGGAGGTTGACCGTCTCGGCCTGTCCCGGGAGTCCCTCAAGATCACTGACCCAAAGACCGGCAAGGTCGGCTACCGCGCCGCCATCGAGGTTTTCCACCAGCTGCACTGCCTGAACCTGCTCAGGCAGTTTACCTGGAAGGAGTACTACGTCAATGATGGTGGCGACATTAGCGCCGAGCCCGAAGACGTCAGGGGTCACGTCGGTAAGTTCCCGACCAGGGACCAGGGGCGCTGACTAGAGCAGACGAACAAAAACTGACACGCTTTTCCCTTACTCAGACCACTGCTTGGAGACGCTACGGATGAACCTGATGTGCCAGTCCGATATTGGCGTCTTCACCTTCAAGATCTACCCAGAGCTGGGCGACGATGACCCGTGGCCCGAGTTCTCGACGCTGCACACGTGCAGGAACTTTGACGGTATCCGGGACTGGGCGCGCGGCAGAGCCGTGACATGGGATGATAATGCTTGAGTTGTACAGAACAGAACTTGAATAAATACAGCTTCATGTGTGGGGTCGGCATTGATTCCCTGGCGCTGACATCCCTAAACCCCCACGCCCAGCGCCAGGTTCCTTCAGCTGGAACCCCCTTGTGGATGCGATACCGGAGTATCACGACGAATGAATTTTCAACGCCCCCTCTCCATGTCTGAACAATTGAACAACTGAACCACAAAGTCCCAAGGGCTCGAGTGTTTGCCATCGCGTGTTCAACCGGCATCATGGCGAGCGAGAAGACCACCAACCCGCCTGTCGCGGTGGACGCTGAAGCGGCCCGGGTTCCTCCCGCGGAGATACAAAATCTCGACGCTGACAGCAGCGCGTCGGCCAAAGACGAAGCCATCACCATGGTCGGCGAGCAAGGCCACGCCATTGACCCGGCGGTCGCCGCCCGCGCCGTCCGCAAGATCGACTGGTTCCTCATCCCCGCCATGATCTTTGGCTGTAAGCCCTCACCCCTCCCAATCACAACCCCTTCCACTAATCCCCCCCCCAGACGGCATCGTCTACTACGACAAAGCCATCCTCGGCTCAGCTGTGCTCTTCGGCATGACCACCGACCTGCAACTGACCCTCACCGACCGCACCACCACCCCGCCGACCGTCGACACCTCGCGCCTCTCGTGGGCGACCTCGCTCTTCTACTTCGGCATGCTGGCCGGGCTGTACCCCATGTCCTTCGCGCTGCAGCGCTTCCCCATCGGCCGCGTGCTCGGCGGCATCGTGGTCCTCTGGGGCGGGGTGTGCATGCTGACGGCGGCGGTGACGTCGTACCGCGGGCTGTACGCGCAGCGGTTCTTTCTGGGGTTCGTGGAGAGCATCGTGCCGACGGGGTTCATGACGATTGTCGCGGGGTATTATACGCAAAAAGAGCAGGCGCTGAGGCAGAGCTGGTGGTTTAGCAGCACGGGGCTGTTTACGATTATTGGTGGCGCGTTGAACTACGGGTTTGCGCAGATCCAGGGGGGTGGATTGCGGAGCTGGCAGTATATTTATTTGCTGGCGGGGGTGTTGACGGTGGTGTTTGGACTGTTTTGCTTTGCTATGCCCAACTCGCCGGTCACGGCCTGGTTTTTGACTGAGGAGGAGAGGTTTGCCGCGGTGGAGAGGCTGAGGATCGGCCAGACGGGGGTGAGGTGCACACGGATCAAGATGGCGCAGGTGAAGGAGAGCCTGTTGGATGTGAAGACGTACTTGGTGTTTGTCATGATGGCGTCGGCGTAAGTGCTCGGCTTTTCTGGGACGGGGCAGTGAGGGATGATAGTGGCTGACATCCTGTTGCAGGTATACCATGAACGGCGCGGTCAGCGGGTTCGGCCCGCTCATCGTGTCGACGTTCGGCTGGAGCACCCTCCACTCGATCCTCTTCCAGTTCCCTCTCGGCGCGCTCTGCTTCATCGTCATCCTCGTCACGGGCTTCCTGGGGTCCAAGATCCCCAACATCCGCCTTATCATGCTCATCCTGACCTGCCTGCCGGTAATCGCCGGGTGCGCCATCATCTGGAAGAGCGAGTGGACCTACCGCGCTGCCGCTCCGGTGGTCGGCTACTCCATCACGGGCTTCTTTGGTGGGACTGTCAGCCTCATCATCACCGTCGGCATGTCCAACGTCGCCGGCCACACCAAGAAGAGCTTCATGGCTGCCACGATCTTTGCGGCATACTGCGTCGGCAACATTGTCGGCCCGCAGCTCATCAAGTCGCAGACCCGGGCTCAGCACTATCCTACCTTGTGGCTAGGGTTGATCATCTGGTGTGTTTTATCCTCCTTTTTCTCTTTCGCCCTCTTGCCTCACCAACTCCTAGCTAACGCACCGCCGCCAGCTACATCATCTGTATCGCAGCGTCGGCTACGCTCTATGTTGTCCTTGCAGCTGCGAACAAGACGAAGGCGGCCGTGCCCGAGGACGAGACGGAGCGGGCAAAGTTGGCGTTTCAAGATCTGACGGATAAGGAGAACCCATACTTTAGATACGTTCTGTAAGGAGATTACAGGAGCTGGCCTGGGGTTTGGGAGTGAGTTGCGAGCAGGACTGCGTTATTAATAAAAACAAGCCAGAGCCCGTTGCTTCAGCGCCGCCAGCTTTTTTTCTTTCACACCGTGACATTTCCCCTGAATCTGAAAGCGATGCCCCTCGCTCCCAGTTGTATAGTGGCTACCTCATCTGCACCCTCGTTGGCTAAGTTTCTTTGTCACATCAACCCAAGAAACTCGAAACTGTCCTATCCGCTGATTCTCGTGGACAGTCGGGCTGCAAAACTCCCCAAGATATTAGGCAGCACATGAGAAACAGGATCTAGATCGACCTGTCGTTCCAGACACCCATTACCAAATAGCAGCGACGAGTAACTCCCCTGTATTCTCCTCTTCCATGTGAACAATGTTCTTTGTAGGCTTTGTAAACTTCCCTCAAGCACGCCGCCACCACAGGCGACATGGTGTCAGACCGATATACTACAGTAGAACGTGTTGGAACTAAGGCACTGCCTCGGAGCTGAGCAGGCACTGCCTCAGTTCTAACAGCGGCCTGCAGGTGAACATCAACACCATGGTCGCCCATTGGCCAAGCCACTCGCCGCAGCGGTGATGCCTTCAGCTGAAGGCCATCCCAGGAAAGGATCAGCGCTGTGAACGTAGCACAATGAGGCCATGCGACGCCTCGGCGACGAGGAGTGCGGCGGAGCCAGACAGTCAGAAGAGCCACGGCAGTCCCCAGGGAGCAGGCAGAGAGGGACACACACAGAGATTTGGCACAGACAAAGACACAGAGACATCATCTTCTTCTTCTTCCACAATTGAAGCAATCCCCAACACCACACACACATCGTTCTGCACCCATTTTCCAGTGCCTTTCAGTGCCCCCATACAACCACTGCAGTGGTCCTAAATTTCCGCTGTTCCAACAACAACCATCGACGACCACACACGTTGAAGGTCTGCGGCCAGACCTTTCGAGAGGGGAGATAATTGTCAGCCACACCACCGCAGTGGCCATGCAGGCACAGGATCGAGATGGGATGATCGAATGATCGAGATGAATGATCTCACAGGCAGGTCGCCCACCACTCGCGTGTATTTAGCTGAGAAGTCTCGCCCCTGTTTCAGACCACAGATCCCCAAGGATCTGTTCTCTGTCAAAACTGGTCATACGGTTGCACCCGATTCCAGCACGTCTCCTCAGTGAATCCATTGCAGCGTTCCTATCACGGGCAGCAATGGCAATGTTGGTGACTGCTTGTAACTCTTGTGGTTGCACGAGGAACCAGAAGTGAGAGGCTCCGCAGCGCGGGAGAAGACCCCCACCTCCAGTGTGCAACCCTAACCCTAACACATGCTCCATGGCACGGGCTGTGCCCGTGACAGTTCCATCTTCCTTGATGACCCAGATTCTCAGTGTGGCCGGTGACAATATCTTAGGAAATGTATAGTCAGATTGTAACAGTTGCCCTTTCAGTTTATCCCCCGGGCGTTAAAAAAAACTATATTTACTCGTGATCCGCCATCCCAAACGTTTCGTTGAGGAACGTCCAGCAAGAGTCTCTTTTCTTGGCCAGAGGTACAGCAACGCGAATTATACCCTCCGACGTCGGCTTGTTTCGAATCCCCAACATCCACTGACCGCAGTAGATCCATTCTAGATGGGAGAACACGGCGGCATACTTTTCTGCCTCTCGGAGCATGCGGTTCCGATGAGCACGTTCCCAAACCTCGTCCTCTGGGCCGTCGTCATTGCCCTCTCCTTCTGCTAGATGCTCAACATCTCCAACTCTGCCCAATTCTGGTCGTTCGAGGGCGTCATTATGCTCGGCCGATGTCACCCGTCGATCTTGATAATACCTCTCCACCCAAGGGCCGGACGCACCGTCTGGAAGCACGTATGTATCTCGCGACAATGCGAGCCTTTTTAGTTTCGTCAGTCCTCGAAGACCCAGTCGCACCGCATCATGGTCGATCAGCCACTGGTGACGCCATCCAGATTGCTGGCCGGTGCTCAGGCATAGCTGCTCCAGCGATTCAATGCTGCCAACAGCAGCCAGGGAAGCCGCGGAGATGGTGGCGTCTGCTTGTGTTTCCACCACAATCATCGGGTCGCTCCATACTAATGAAAGGGAGCTGAGGTTCGACCATCTGCCACCAGAAAGAAGTGGGACAAGGTGAGAGTCCAGAAGCTGAGGTGGGGTTCTCCCGATGGAGAGTTTGCGAACGTGCGGGTGACGTGAAATGAAGTCGATTATCAGCTGCACTGTTCCCGTGTCCCGGCCATGGAGATATGATATATCAAGCGTCTGAAGGTCACGGAGGGGTTGGCAGGCTGATAAAGCCTGTTTGAAGGCTGGCGAATTATCGGGATAAAAACAGAGGTGTCTCAGCGGTGCGGAAAACAACGAAGACCACACTCGGACATCGGGCTTGCTCATGTTGCCGGAGATGTCGAGGTACCGGAGACGGGGGAAGAACAGATCTTCATGGCCGAATGAAAGCGATCGATTTCCCGCAAATGCCTTGTAGCTCAAGGTCAGACGCCCAAGAGTCGTACTGCAGCGCCGAAGGAGGGTTTCTATGAAGGGGGACAAGCTTCTGTTCTCCCAGGTATCGGCATCGGCATCGGCGTCGGCATTGGTGTCAGCGGCTGGTTTGCTCCTATGAAACTGTTCGTCTCTGCAGAGCTGTACCCTTAGAGAGAGAGACTCCAATGGCACAACAAGCGGTGTGGCGGGCGGCTCGAGGCGACAAATCTCCCCAGTGTGAATTCCGGCCAACCTGAGGTGCCGAATCGGCAGGCTTGTAACGGTCCTGAAGAAGGCACCATCGAGACACAGTCGATCATGCCACAACAGGGCCTCGAGGTTAGGCATTGCCAGTTTCATAGCGATCTGGATGGGGTTGCGGTATATCCCCAAGTAGCGATCAGTCGCGTTCTTGGTCAATTCGTTGCGTTGCTCCCGACTGAGGTCGTTGGCGGCATGTCCAAAAATCGCGTCGTAGAGATCGGCGTGCGCATGAGCGACCCAATTTGGCCGGGGCTTGACCGCAACTCGGCGAATGCAAGGTCCAATGTATGGCGGGCGAGTGGTGGCGCTTGGGTCGTCCTGACCGAGCCTGGTGATACCCTCCTTCATGAGCTGGAACAAAAAGAGCGTTGAATTTGGGCTGTAATCAAAGCAGACATCGGCGAATTGGCAAGAGCGGGCCAACTGTCTGCAGTCACTGTTGACGAGGGCGAGAGCAGATAGGGTGGCTTTGTCGTCTGCAATGAGGTCCATAATGTCGCCCAAGATCTCGGGTGGGAGTCGGCACAGGAGGAGGCTCGTCGACTGAATCGGGCGGCCTTCCATGACTTTCGGAAGCAAGAGAGGCAATCTTGCATCCTTATCTTTGCCGAATTCATCATTCTCATTGCCCGAAAACGAGGAAATCATCAGTTCAGAAACGTCGTGATTCATCGTGGCGAAGGATATTGATATGTTGCTGGTTGTGTATCGTGGGCGAACAAGAAGATGGGTGGATGTCGGAGGGAAGCAGGCAAACGATGATGTGGTGGTTATTCCACCTGTTTTTTTGGTGTGTTTTCGGAAAAGGCAGAGGTGGGCCGGCTGGAAAAGAGATGAGGGGCAGGCGCTCAGGCCAACCCGCAACACTCCGAGGTGCCCATCACGCCGTTACTAAGCAGCATCACCCGAATCAATCGCTGTTCCGATCCCCCGTGCCCATGCCCGTGCCCGTGCCCGTGCCCGTGTTCGTGCTCGGACCGGCCTCGCCCTCGTAGTCATAGTAGTAGGAGGAGGACGATGGTTTCCCCGTGTTGACGACAATCTCGCTCGTCTCCCATCCGGCGTCGGCGGCGGAGGGTTGCTGGCTGACGCCGCTCGGACCGCTGGGGTTGGCAGTCGGGGGGTAGGCCGCGGAGCCTGAGGGCGGCTTCCCCTGACGTTTTCCAGACGTGCTGGGGTTGTGCCCTTTGCCCTTGCCGACGGATCCCCAGGATCCCAGCGACGGGTAGCTGTAGTCGATGCCGTTGGGGTCGTCCGTGGCCAGGTGGGCCAGCCACCAAAGGGCAAGATTGACGGTGAGACAGCGCCTGCCGCTGGCCGGCTTCAGCGCCACCATCTCCCCGCTGGCGAGAAACTGGAAGAGCAATGTTCTCATCGACCTGAGCGACATCGTCCCCCCGCGCAGTTCTGGCTGGCGCGAGTATTTCTACAAGCCGAGGGATGCCGCGAGACTGCTTACTATCGGAGTCGTTTCGGAGGACGACCTTACCCCCGCGGCCAAGATCCGTCTCCATTATGAGAGGTACGGTCCGGGAGGCTCTCGCCGTCCGCATCCGCAGTTGCCTTGGGCTGTACGAGACCGTCACCTCTTCAGGCGACCTGGATTCCAACCCACACACCGGGGATCCAGACACCCGGAACCAATAGAAGGGAAAGAACAGAGTGATCCGGCGGACCCCTCGAAAACCACTGAGCCATCGAAATCAACAAACTCCAGAGGAGAAGCCCCCAAAGTACCCCCACCAACAACCCCGACCCAACCCCGGGCCTGATGCCGACCCGTCTCCCCCCGGGCCTGATGCCGACCCGTCTCCGCCCGCGCCAGGGAAGAGCCACGGGGAGCGCGCCGCCCGCCGCGCAACGAGGCCGGCCTTCGGGCGGGAGGGGTCGCCAGGGCCGCAAACAGGGTGGGAAGAGTTGATCGCCGTGGGGACAGACTGACCCCCGCAAGGCAGGGAGGTGGGCGGAGAGGGAAGATTCTTTCGCCCGACTTTTTTTTTCTTCAAAATTAGTTTTGGTCAAGGGCACAGCCGGCGTCATGGAGCATGCAAGTTCGTTGGATTTGAATCATAAGTATTTACAATGAATTTCCAGTATTTACAATGAATTTCCCATTCTGGGTTTGGTTTTTTCTTCTGTTTTTCATGTACTATATAGTATTCATCCCCGTCCACACCCCAGCACCAACATTGCTCTTAGCGAGCAAGGCAAGCCTTGACCAGGCTCGTGTCGGTCCAGCCGTTGCCGTTCCAGGTCGGCGTCTCGACCAGCTCGTACGTGTTGTCGAAGGAGCCAGCGGACCAGCCGACGTAGCCGAGGTAGACGTCCGAGTTTTGGCTGTTGGGTCAGCGAGTCAGTGGTGTTTTTTTTTTTGCCATAATTAACATCACGGGGGGGTGAAGGGGCTTACTTAAGGTAGGCGATCTGTTGGCACATGTAGGTCTGGCACGAGGCGGTGTTGCCGCCGCCCGTCTCGGTGAGGATGGCCTGGCGGTTGTTCTGGCGCAGCCAGGCGGCGAGCGGGGCGAAGGCGTCGTCGATGTTGTTGCGCACGCACTCGGTATGGGTGCCCGAGTTGTCCGAGTCGAGGTACTTGTGCACGTCGAAGATGAGGTTGGTGGTCGAACCGTCGGGGTTGCGGACGGTCGACAGCGCCGCCGCGCTGCCGTCGCTGATGAAGGTCCCCGCCGACTGCCAGCCGTTGCCGGGCAGTGAGATGAACTGGCTGGTGGCGCCCGCGTTGCGGATGGCCGTGACGACAGCCTGCACGGTGGCGGCCCAGGTGGTGATGGACGGCACGTCGTGCGGCTCGTTCATGATGCCGAACCAGATGCGCGACTGGCTGGCGTACTTGCTGGCCAGCTGGCGCCACACGCTGACGAACTGGTCGTTGGTCGGGCCGCCCTGGCCGATGATGCCGCCGTTCCACCGGGCGTAGTTGTGGATGTCGACGATGCAGTAGGCGCCCGTGTTCAGGCAGCCCTGCACGAGCTGGTCGTAGTAGCCCATGTTGGTGCTGTCGAGGTTGCCGCCCAGGTTGTTGTTGACCAGGTACTGCCAGCCGACGGGCAGGCGGAAGATGTTCATGTGGTCGTCCTTGTAGAAGTGTTGCATCTGGCCCGCGCCATCGGGGTGGTTGTAGTCGGGCGGGTAGTTCTTGACGGGCGGCCACACGCCGGCCGTGTTGCAGTTGCCGTCCGTCTTGCAGCCAAAGTCGAAGCCGGCGATGTTGACGCCCGCGAAGCGCGTCTTGCCGGTTCCGGCCGTCGCCGTCGGGGTCGTGGCCGTCGACGTCTTGGTCGTGCTTGTCGTCGTGACCTGGGCGGACGTCGTCTTGGTCGACAGGGTGGTCATGGTCGTGGCGCCGCCAGAGCAGCCCGAGCCGGGCAGGCACTGGGCGTACCACGGGTTCTGGGTCGAGCAGCAGCTCCCGGCCGCGCAGTTGGTCGGGCCAGTCCATCCGTTTCCACCGCATTGTCCCCAAACATTTTGTTGGGCAACGGCGGTGCCGGCCAACAGGGCCAGTGAGAGCACACGGGAAGGCATCTTGAGGTAAGAGGAGGAGGGTGAGCCTTTGGTTGGAAGGATGTCCTGCAAGACAGTCCGGGAGGGAGAGGAGGGGACGGCACGGTATTTGAGCACTTGCTCTCCTACAGAGTAGCAGTAAGTCGGCGGGCCGGTATGGAGGACGCCACCACCGCGTCGGGCATGGTTCACCCCGCGTCTTTCTCTCCCACGTGCTCGATGGCAGGGCAGCATTGTCTCGGCGCTTTGTCGGACTCGGGCATCCAGAGCCGCACGAGAATACAGTCTAGCACGGTGGCATCGACTAGCGACTCCGCATGTTCTCCGGACGCCACGGCCCGAGCAGCTGGAACGACGCCAGAAGGAATTGGCAGGCGGACTAGTCAGCCAGCGTCAGCCAGCGTCAGCTAGGGCCAGCCAGGGCCATCCGGGGCCATCCAAATCCAGCAACCCGGAACGGAGCAGGTCGGTACCGTCGGTGACCGTCCCGCAGGGGGCAAAGAGCGGAGCCGGGGGCGCTTGACGTTGGTCACGATTCCTGGGACCTGGAACCTGGAAACCCTTCCGATCTGCCGGCGCATACCCCGCGACCTGCCTAGAAAGGGAACGGAGCTAACTACCTAAATATCGAGGTTACACACGGCCAGCTGCGCGCGCGAGTGGGTCGATCGATCGATCGAACCGTTGGCCAGCGTCGTGACCCCCTATATTGCCAACCCGAACTAGAAACTCTAATCAGCACCTGTCAGCGAGACACCGGGCTCGGCGCGTGCCGTAGGTGTCTTCTGGGGCGCCAGCATTGTGTACCTCCAACATCCCCAGATAACAAGGGGGGCGCGTGGAGGGCGAGCCGGGGCGCCTCGATTCGAGCGGCTCCTCTCCCCCCTTTTTCAGCCTTTACAGAGCACCCCACACCGTCATCTATTTAGCCGCCCCACCACAACCACACAAAACACACCCAGCAGTGGACGGCGCGCGCTCCCCGCGTTCCCAAGACAGTCATCAGGCCCGCGCATGAACCGGGAAACGGCGAGTTTGCCCCTGGATTTGCTGGGGAAGCCGGGGCGGCGCTCCACCCCCAACCCGGCACGGACCCCGGGCC
This sequence comes from Staphylotrichum tortipilum, assembly GCA_033296695.1. Taxonomy (NCBI): domain Eukaryota; kingdom Fungi; phylum Ascomycota; class Sordariomycetes; order Sordariales; family Chaetomiaceae; genus Staphylotrichum; species Staphylotrichum tortipilum. The sequence continues at coordinate 19,205 of MU855564.1, read as the reverse complement.
TGCGACACGCGAAGAGTTCGGCAGATACCTCGTGGCCGCGGGCAGGACTAAGCTTGAAGTCGGCAAGTAGATAGATGTTGGCCACCCGCGGGCGCGCTCTGTTTCTTTAGAAACCCAATTTCCCGCCCGCGCGCTCCGCGATCTGGCCACCACTCGGCCACCCCGCGCGGAGCTGCCCGCCGCGATTCGACTTGCTGACTGGCGATCCCGTACGACTGGCCGCCTCGCCTCGCCTCGCCTTGTTCGCGGCACGGGAGGCAACGCTGACGGTGGCGCGTGTCGGGTTCGCCGTTTGGTGATGCGTTTTCTACGAGTACTTTTGGCTTGGCTGTTGCGGTCGGCTGGCGGGTGGCATGCCGTGATTCAATGGCGTCGGACCACATGATCTTGACGAATGTTGGTGATCTCCGGGATAGGTGGAAGCGGAGGAGAGAGGGTTGGGGGTCGGGTGTTGTGGGCGGGAGTATTGCGGTCTTGACCAACTGGGTTCAAGTTGGGCATCACAAGGCGGGGAGGAGATTGAGGAGAGGTTCGCGTGAGAGTGAGTGTCGGAGCAGGGAGATGCGTTGGGTGTCGTGTTGGACGAGACTGAGTGTGAGTAGGTCAATTGCATCGAGTGATGGCGATGACGTCCTGAGGCCAGTGAACTTAAAAATAGAAACCTTCAGTAGCACTGTACAGATGTACCGAGGGAGTCTTTGTGGCGAGACGCCAGTGGGACTTGGCATGAATGGACCTGAAAAGAAGCTTTGTTCATCCCTGTCTCTTCCGGACGCTCCTGTGGGGAAATGCTTGGGGCCAAGCCGATCATTTCTTGGCCTTGGTTGTTTGTTTCTTTGGTTGGTCGAGAACAGTCTGAACAATCTGCTTGAAGGTTGAACAGCTTGTTTTGGACACCTTGTTCGAGCAGCCGTGCCACGGCTGACACAAGTCAAATCCCTCCTTGACACTTCCAGGACTTTTTCTACCTCCAGTCGCCTGTTCGAGTTAGCTCCGGAGGGGCATGCCGTGGAGGTCATGTGGCATGTCTGGAACCTCTTGAACCTGTGGCCCTCAATGCCCCTGGATCTTAAACGGCATCGCGCTACGTGTGGTTGAATCGTCGTACGTTTTCAAAGACATGTCCAGGTGCAGGTGCGGGCACAGCCTCGGCTGTTTGTTGAATAATGTCGAGAACAATGTCGTGAACAAAGGCGGCACGTTGAGTCTCCGAGTCCCCATCGACACAAATTGTCTTGTCACCACCAACTTGGGCCACTGCATAAAAATGGCACAAGTCTTGATCATCACTGCGTCTTTGTTGCTCCTTCGACATCCCCAGCTTCAAGACACCCAGTTAAACCCTTGACTTCCGCCAACAACCCAACGATGGCCGCCACCATGTCCCCGCCCCGGTATTGCACCCACTGCGACCACCCCGTCGACAACCCAAGCCTGTACAACTGCGCACACGAGGACTGCGGGAAGCCCGTCAGGGACAAGTGTCTCATCTCGCCCTGCAAGTGCCGCCAGCGCAAGTGCCTAGCCTGCGGCTACACCGTCCAGAACAAGTCCCAGCACAAATGCACCAAGTGCCACATGGTTGTTGTCCATGCCTCGTGGGCGTTGTGGCCGCCTACCTGGAAGAGTGTCTGAGACAAGGCGCTGACAGCAGTTGGTTAGGGGAGATTGAAGGGGGTGGACGCGGAGGATGTGAAAGGGTAAGGGAGGGCGCCAAGCGAGTTGACAACCACTTGCTTTCAATGGCTGAAATGGGATAGTTGGGCTGGTAGGTGGCTAGACCACCCCCGCGATCGAGTTACAGATTAAATACATTTGTTGAATACATTACAAGAAAGAGAACAACACAGCACCGTGGCCAATCGCTTCTAAGCTGGCTCTCCACGATTGCCCAGATGAAGAAAGAGAAAGCAGAGAATGAAAAATGCGAAGACAAAAAAGAAGCAGGCGACGTCTACGACCCCTGAGCCACTGCAACACGCCACCCACAGTATTTGGCGCGTCCTTCCTTGCCGGCACAACCGACACCACCTTTCGTCGGTCGAGACCTCACTGGTCCACGAAATCCGCGGGTCACAATAATCGGACCACTCGTTCTCTACCTTCGCTTGTCAGGCGATTGCAAAGGGCATTGCGGGAGGTTGCAGGGGTGATGGCCGCTCGAGTCAGCACAAGTGAGTCGCCTTGGCAAGTTGACCATCGGACGCAGTGGGATAAAAGACAAAGGCAAGACAGAAGAAAGACGAGAGATCTACACCTCTGTTGTCCTTGGATCGGAAGTCAAATTCGGCCCGGTCACCGGCGAGCTCGGCAAACCCAGGCTGCTGGATAATGTCGGGAACGGGGCTGCTGAAAACAAACTCTCGTCGGACGTAGCGGTTGAATCAGTGAACCTCCTCGACCTCCCACGGCTCGAAGAGGCCGAAGAACTCGGACAAGACTCGCGGTCAGGCGTGATACGAATCCGCGGGGTGGCGGCTAAAGAGGCAATGGTAAATCTCAAACCGGTACATGGCCCTGGTGATTCGAATTGCTTCAGTGGCGCTCGGAGCGCTCTTGTAGGCATGGTGTGGGTCATTTAGTAAGTGGTAACTTGTAATAGATCTCGGGAACTTGCATGAGCACTGGTCGAGCCACGCCCAGGTAGAATCTCGTCATCTGGACGAGATCCTCTTTGGAGAGGAGAGCCAGGGCGTTGCCGGCAGTCGTTTGGAGTCCCAAAGCACTGGGACAAGCCCCAGCGCGCAGGCAGAGGAGCACACACACAGCCAGAGCAGAACACACAGGCAGAGACACCCGCAATTGAAGCCATTCCCAACACCTCACACACATCGTTTGACACCCATTTCACAGTACTCTTCAGTGCTCCCATACAACTGCTGTGTGTGGTGGCCTGAGTTCGCGGTTCCATGTCCATGTCCCTTCCTGATCCTGGCTATATCCTGGTCACCACTCCGTTAAAGAGCCTTGCAGTTCCGGCCGCTAGCTCGTCGGAGAAGCATCATCGCTTCCCCCGAGTAGTCCTCGATATCTGCTATACTACGTCCTAGATGGTGGTTGGCGAAGGCCTTCTCAGGGGGTTCCGGACTGTGAACCGCGCCACCCTGGACGACGTCGAAAGGCCCGCGATGGGCGCCGCATCTCTTGCCTGGCAGAACCCACCTGCATTAACCCTACTGGCGCGCCTCTAAAGACGGTGCAACCCTTGGCTGGGTATTATCCGGCAGTTCTATCATTGTATCGAGACCGGACCGAGCTCGCCCCGGCTTCCACGTTTGCAACATTCCCCCGCCTTGGCTTGGTTGAGAGACGCGACCAGGCAGTGATGGTCATTAGCCGGTTGTTACGCTGACTATACGCGATGTGGAAACCTTTGCTGCCAGCGTTTTGAGCATATCAAGTATGAATCATGATGCCGACCACAACATAGCGTTGTTGTTCCCGAACAACTCATCAGTCCACATTGTACACTCGGGCTCTTCGTGATCATCATGAAGCTCTCTGCTTTTATGGTTGTTTCCGGGCTCGTCGCCACTGCCTGTGGGCAGAAAGTCCAAGTTAGTGAGTGGTTCCCTGAATAGTACCTATCATTGTAGTTTGTGGTTGGGATCTTGAAGTTGACGAGAAAAAAAGTGTTGCTCGGCGACTCCATTACCGAGCTCACCTGCTGGAGACCTCTGGTGTGGAACCAAATCACATCTGCCGGCCTGGCAAGCAGTGTCGACTTCGTCGGCAGCATGAGCGACCTCCAAGGGAAATGCTCAAGGCCGTCGGGCTTTGACCCCAACCACGAAGGCCACTCGGGCTGGCAGGCGTACGACATTGCCAGGAACAACATCGTGGGCTGGGTCCAGAACACCAAGCCCGACATCGTTCAGTTCATGCTCGGCCACAACGACGTCAACATCGGCAAGCGGAACGTCCAGTCCATCCTCGACTCGTACACCACGATGCTCAATGCCATGCGCGCCGCAAACCCCAAGGTCAAGGTCATTGTAAGTCTTTGGACTGCTTGTCCGCAACTATTTTTGAGTCAAACACTGACGCCAGCTTTCCAGGTTGACAAACTGATCCCAACAAGCTGGAGCGACACAACCATCGAAGGTCTCAACACGGCCATCCCCGGCTGGATACAGGCGCACAACACGTCGCAATCGCCCATCGTCATCGCCGACTGTTCACGAGCTGCTGGTTTCACCAACGCCATGCTCCAGGGCGATGGCGTCCACCCCAACGACCAGGGTGACCAGTTTATCGCGAACCAGGTCGGCCCCAAGCTGTTGCAGTTCATCAAGGACGTTCGAGGCGGCACTGGCCAGCCATCTGCCACAGCGACGATTACCCCGAAGAGTTGTGGCCAAGCACGATGATCCGCGACGGGAACGTGGTAGAGGGCGTGGAAGGCGATCTCAAAGGTCTGTGCAAGACATGTTGGACTTCTCTGGATCTGAAAAGCTGTCGCGGATGAGGGTAGATCCGGTCCGTGAGTCCAGGCATCTGCGAGAGGCTCACAGGGACGTCGCCTTTCGTGATTCCAGTCTCAAGGGAGACGAGATGGCAGAGTTGTGATCTCTTTTCTACGGGGGACAGCGTATTCGGCAATATTATTCCTTGGGTGGCACATCCGGTTCTCCCAATGTTCAAGGTCGCAGACGGGCATGCCTACATAACCCTTCAAGATCTTAGTTGAACAATCCATGCGACCTATACCCCAGCCAGTCCGCCTCTGGGTCCGGAACAGCCGCGCCCCCGTTGCGCATGACATCTGGTCCGAAACTGGGTCGGTGTTGAAGCAAACTGCTCGTCTGTCCACCGCCCGTCGCGGCCGCCGTGTTTCGCGGCCTCGGTTCTGCTACCTTGAAGTGGTTGAAAAAGTCAAAGACGTCGATGCTGTCGAGCTCACTTGGAGAGACAGACTGCGAAGATGTCTCATCCAGGCCCGAGCGGCGTGCCGACGATGTGAGGCCGACGAGGTCGTACGCGCTCCTGTGACAGCATCGTGTTAGCAACAACGCCTCGGTACGCGTTGACGACGCATCTTGTACACATCTCGGCTCACTTACTCCCTCATGACAGCATACGGCACGCCGCCTTGCCGGCCCTTCTGCACCACCCGCGCAAGGATCCTCGCGTAGTTGTCAGCCACCTCCCAATACTGCCCAACATGGGTCAGGATGTCGATGAAGAAGTCAATCTTGCCGTCAACGGGACAGTTCATGGCCGACGCGTGCACGATGAGCAGCCGCGCGGCAGTCCACAATGAGAACGCAAACGGCGGGCCCACCAGATCCAACCCGTTGGCCTCGTACACATCCTGCGTGGTATCCCGGAGGCTCTGCACCGCCGAGAGACACCGCTGCATGGCGTAGTGCGACGGCCCAAAGATGTGCGACCGCACCATCGGGTAGGCCGCCGCCGAGTGCAGCCGCACGACGGCCGTCACGTACGCGCTGTGCAGCATGAACCAGTTGGCCACGCGGCTCGCCGGGTCCGAGTGGCACAGCGCCGAGATGCGGCTGTACTCGCTCGGGAGCCCCTGCAACCAGTTGTCCAGCGCCGCGTCCAGCGATCGGTACGTGTTGCGCCAGCCGGCCATCTCGGTCGACGACGTCACGTCGACCGGCGTCTTGAGGAAGTCGTGCACCTGGCTGAGGATGCGCAGGATCTGGCAGTGGTACGAGAAGCTGCCCAGGTTCTCGGGCTTGGTCACCACGTACGCCCCAAGGAGGCCACCGTCTGGCGTCGTCGGGCCTGGAGGAAGCGACCCAGTCTCGACGGGCACGTTTCTCGAAAACAGATCGTACGAACACGGCAGCATGCGCTTCATCCTCTGGTCGTCAAGCATAAAGTCGAACGTTGTCGTCGCCACCGTCGCGTACCGGTCGAGCAGGTACACCATCCAGCAGAGCCGCCGGCGGCCCTCGTCCTCGATCCACGACTCGGGCTGTCCCACTGCAACCCTCCGGACCGAACGCGTGCGTGGCAGGTCCTCCTGCCCCGCGGACAGGTACGTGCTGTTCTCCGTCCAGAGGTCCAGGTGCCGCACGTTCTGCGCCAGCAGCGACAGCAGGTTCCACCCGCGCGGACCATTGGAAGTGCCCAGCTCGTCCAGAGCAAGGATGACTAGCGCCGTGAGTGCGGCAACGCTCACATGCGCCATGGCGTAGATGGTGACGGTGTTTTTCGACACGGCGTGGTAATGCGCCTTCATCTCGGGGGTGAGGCGGGCGTCTTTGAGGAAGCGCAGCGTTGTCGCCACGATTGCGTGCATGAGGATGCGGTCGGCCTCGCTCTGCGACGTCGAGCCAAAGAACACGCCAAAGGTCGTCTTGCGGTCCAGGATCGGGCACCACGTGTTGCAGTGCTTGAAGTAGAGATCCACCAGCGTGTAGACCATGTCCTGCGGCGGGAGATCTGGGCCCCCGCAAATGGGTGACGACAAGTTCGGCGCTATTGGCAGTCGCCCTCGAGGGGGCATGTGGTTTGTCCCGTTGAAAGAGGACGGCTCTCCGCCTCCACCGCTGCCGCCGCCCATGGACAGACTTGTTGGAGGCCTTTGGATAGACGATGACCGCGGGCCAACTTGGAGCCCATCCTGGCTCTCCACGTCCAGCCAGGACGGAGGGCCAGAAAAGGCTCCCGGAGTCCTCCTGCCCGGAATGATGGGAGGAATCCCAGCCGCGCCACCCGCCGGCCTACCTGGCGGTCCAGCGCCCTCTGGATGCGGCGAGTAGCCATCGGCCTGCGACGCGTTAAGGTTGCTGACGGACGGCGACAGAGTCTGCTGCTGTGACGGACTGGGGTGATGATCATGGGCGATGTGGTCCTCGACGCGGCGCCACAGTGTTTGCAAGAGGGCATCGACGCGGTTTAGTTTGGTCTCGAGCTCGAGGGTGAAGCCAATGCGGCTTCCGGGTTTCTGCCGCTCGAGGTACACGCAGGTGCGGTTTCGCCGGGCACACCACGAGCACGCGGGATCCCCCCGGTCACACTTGACCTTGCGCGCCTTGCACAGCTCGCAGCTGGATGCCGGGCGAGCCGTGTCAGTCGAGCCACCATGAAGAGGAATAAGAAGGGGTTGGGGGGAAGGGGGGGGGGGGGGGGGAAGGGGTTGGGGGGGGGGGGTTCTTACGATGTCTTCTGATACTTCAGATTGGTTCTCTTCCTCTTGTTTCCGGCGAAGGCGGTGGAGGCAGATCCGTCGTGCGGCGAGGTGTCGTCGCCGCTTGATCCGCCCTCGTCGTAGCTGAAGCCCGAGTTCGGGTCGTCCTCGGCCATGGATACCGGAGGTGTGTTGGACTCGGCCATGTCTGTTTCATGATACTCCAGAGTGAAGAGGAGCAAACTCCCCACAAGTGACCCATTTTCTGCTGCGATAAGGAGTTCACGAGCTGGGTTGACCTTGATGCCGGCCGGGGATTTGTCAGTGTCTCCGCGGGCGGGTTAGGGATGGAGCTGTAGGTACTCGCTCGCTCTGGGGAGAGAAGGGGGGACAATGCGCCTGCTGGACCCGTCATCCCGAGGTCAGCAGGTAGGCGGCAAGGTACCCAGGCTGCGATCCCTGTACCAGGGACGCAGGAATGTAGGAATGGGTCATGCTCGGGGTCGCTCGGCCGATGTTTCAGGGCTACCGTGAGGCGGATATCGCCGCTAGCTGAGTCCGATCATGCCACCCACAGAGGAGGCGATGAGCACCTTGCCTAACTCCGATATCTTGCTTGCCGTGCACAGCGGGCGCGCCGATCTGCGTTCTGCTTACGAGCAAGCTCTATCGTTCGTCTTCGGTGCAGAATAAAAACATCGTTTTGTCGCTGCTGGAACTGTCTCCCTCTGTCTCTTTGTCCTTTGTCTCTCTCTCTTTCACTTCGAGGCTCGCCCACCAAGCGCCTTCCTCGGCCGCTCTCTTTTTCCACTCTCTGCAAAACATGGGCCTAACCCCGGTCAGACGGTCTAAATCCTGCGCGTGCCGGGGAAAGCCTTGCGGGCGCATGGGTTGGATGAGCTTTGCCCGGGTAAAGTCAAAATGCAGCCATGCCACGTGTCGGCCTGGCATCGCGCGCCACGCCGAGCTGCATGGCGTTAGTTAGCGGCTAGGCCAACTCAAGGTCCGGCATCCCAGGGAGGGCCTGGGTTCTGGTTCTGGCATTCAAATTGGGCGGTGAGAGCTTCCCTCTGGCAGGGCCTTGTTGGACGTTATGGTGGATTGATGAATATTGGCACCACGCAAGGCACGGTCAAATTGATGATGTTCTCTGTCCTTGTTCGTTGATCTTGGACTTGGTTGAAGTTGCATGCGCGTGTCCACTGGGCGCTCCTTTTCGCTGACCCCGAACACGCGCGGCCTGAGGCATCCAGCTTACTCATCACATCCAACAGGCCCCACTAACTAACTAGATAACGGGTCCGGCCTTCAGCTCGTATCTGATTTGCATGGCACACAGAGGAGTTATCCACCTCATTCTCGCATTTCTAAGCCAGCATCCGGGCCATCCCTGATGCTCCATCCTCGAATGTAACCTTCCGACTGCGGTAATAGTACCTGGTGTCATGAACCAACCATTTGCTATGTACGTAATGAGGCCGAGAGGGATGATATGCAATCATGGACGGCCAATCAAGTACAGTGGGAAAGGGTCGAAGATACAAAGAGTCGCCACGCATACGGATAGACCAGGATAGCTGGCTGCCAAAGGGGAACTAGTCTCAGCTGATGTTTCCATGTTGATGCGTTGGATGGAGCAACACGTGGCTCACCTTGCGGTGTGGCCAATCATCTTACATCGAAATGCATTCACGCAAGCTCTGTCCCTGCCCAAAAGAACCACTATTAAACCAAACAACCCAAGAGCCAGACTATTACAAAATGAGACCTAGTTAATTAGTTCGCCCATCCCTTGCTCATCTGAACCGCCTTCTCCCAGCGCTCAAACTGCACTGACGCCTTTTCCTCCGAAACCTGCGGCTTGAAGATGGTACGGCCCTCGACGTTGACGTTCCTGAGGTCCTCAAATGACTCCCACACACCAGAGGCAAGGCCGGCAGCAATGGCCGCACCGAGAGCCGTCGTCTCGCGCATGCCCGGGCGGTTGACTGGGATGCCGATCATGTCGGACTGGGTCTGTAATTATCACAAATGCTGTCAATAAACCCGTCCAGTACACTGAAGGGGCGTTCAAGTTGCGTACCTGCATGATAAGATCCGAGTTGCACATGCCGCCGTCGACAGCAAGCTCTGTCAGCGCTTTCCCGCTGTCCTTCTCCATCGACCTCAGGATGGCCTTGGTTTGGAAGCACGTGGCCTCGAGCGTCGCCCGCGCAATGTGGCCGCGCTGCGTGTACGCCGTGATGCCAAAGATGGTGCCGCGGGCGTCGTCGACCCAGTACGGCGCGAACAGGCCGCTGAAGGCCGTGACGAATGTGCACCCGCCGTTGTCTTCGACCGTCTCGGCCAGGGCGCTCAGCTTGGACGACGACTCGATGAAGCCGAAATTGTCGACGAGGAACTTGACGCTGGACCCCCCCACCGCGATGCTGCCCTCGAGCGCGTACATGGTTTTGCCCGCGCCAAAGTCGAAGGCGACAGTCGAGAGGAGGCCGTGGGACGAAATGACGGGCTTGTCGCCGACGTTGTAGAGGAGGAAGCAGCCGGTGCCGTAGGTGTTCTTGGCAAGGCCCGGGGTGAAGCCCTTTTGGCCGACGAGCGCGGCGGACTGGTCGCCCAGGCAGCCCGTGATCTTGGTGCCGTGAAGCAGCGTGCTGGCCAGGGAGCCGTAGGCCTCGGGATCCGCCGAGCGTACAATCTTGGCCAGCCTGACCTTCCTCCGGTCGATGCGGAACCAGTCGAGGAGCTCGTCATCGTAGTCGAGCGTGTGGAGGTTCATGAACATGGTACGCGAGGCGTTGCTGGGGTCTGAGACGTAGACGTTGCGCGCGGGGCCGCCGTTGAGCTTGTAGACCACCCAGGTGTCGATGGTGCCGAACGCCAGGTTGCCCTGCTCGTACGCGTCCTTGGCCGCCGGGACATTCTCGATGACCCAGAGCAGCTTTCCGACCGAGGGGTAGGTCGAGAGCGGAAGACCACAGCGGGCGGTGAGCTCGCCGGCCCCGATGCGCGTCTTGAGGCGACGGATCAGGTCCTGCGTGCGCGTGTCCGTCCAGACAATGGCATTGCACAGGGGCTTGCCCGTTGTCCGGTCCCAGACGACGGTCGTCTCGCGCTGGTTGGTGATGCCCACAGACACGATTTGCTCGCGCGAGTGGCCCTGTGCCTCGAACTTCTCGACGGCGCCATCGACGCACCGCTCCACCGACGAGATGATTTCTTCGGGGTCATGCTCGTGCCAGCTGTGTCGCAAATGCGTCAGCAATTGCCTGCAGTGCGCCAACGGCGTGCACGATGGTGGCTGATGGACTCACCCAGGGTTCGGGTAGATCTGCGTGAACTCGAGTTGGTGCAGAGCAACGACCTCGCCATCGCGGTTGAAGATGAGGAACCGCGTGCTGGTGGTGCCCTGGTCGATGGCACCGACGAACTGGGCTTGGGAGGAGGAGGACATGGCGGCTTTTAGTTTGCGAGGCAGCGACTTGAAGGACTTGAGCATTCAGAAGACTGAGATGGAGCGGGATGTGAATGAAGACGCGAAGTAGACAACGTTCGTGGAGGCATAGAGAGGGATACAACGTGTTGGAGGCACTGAGAGAGATACTAATACTCGCGACTTTCACATGTTCCTTCCCACCAACCATGCCGAGAGCCGTAAGCTCCCTCGCCGACACTGCTGGTCCTGCATCTCGGGGGAGCTCGCCCGACCCCTCAGCCGCTCATGTGGCGTCCAGCTTCCCCGGCCGATCCCCAGACGCCACCAGGGTCCAAGCACCGGTCCCCCCATACCCCTAGCCTTGGGGCACCCCCGAAAGTGTGGAGATGGGGTACATAGCTAGCTCTTGCGCGGAACGATCCGGGACTTGTTTTGTGATGGCATGGGCCGCATGGCCACGTGGGAGGCCCACCAGGGCGACCCCTGGCGCGGGGCCCGGGTTCAAGAACTCTGCAGCATCGGACGGCATGGATTCATCGTCTCGTGTGTTTGTGTCTTTATGTCTGTGCGATGTAGAAAAATGCAACGTCCGGAAATGAAGTAGCGAGGGCCGACAAAAAGCGGTGGAATCCTGGGCATCCACACGGGCCAGCTCGGTGTGGACGACCGAAGCGGTCAGGGGTCAGGGGTTAGTACGGCGCCGGGTTCGAGAAGCGTCATTGTCTGGCTATGCCGGGCTGCCAGTCCCGTTCCATCGAACGAACCAGCTCCACCAGGCAGCAGGGCTCGACGTCTCGTACCATGTCTGCAGATGCTCAGAGAAGCTCGAAAGCGCTGAACGGCCCGAGACAGTTTAGTATGGCTGTGGTGGTACTTGTTCGTAGTCACTTTTCCCGAGGCGCTCGTTCGCCTTCTAGCGCCCCCAGAAGTGCAAGGCGACCTCTGGGTCCCTGCCATTGCTCTTTCACGTCTGTTCGCTGCCATCCATCATCATCTCGTTCGTCATTGGATCGCAACTTGTAGCCTCCAAGCCGGTCTCTCCGCTTCCCCTCAAGGCACAGGGGCAAACTTACACACCCAGCCCCAAGCCTCACGCACTCCCCCACATCATGCCATGACTCCTCCTCGGCTTCGAGCCCCCGAACCGCCACCCCTCCCCTTGTAGCGCGTGCTCGACCAGGCCCAATCACCCCCGTCCCCTGTCCTCCCCCGAGACCACTCCGCGATCTCCTCCACCAGCTCTTCGGGAATCGCATCGCCTTCTTCCATCCTCACATCGTGGGGTAAATACAGATATAGTTGGCTGTCTTCCCCGTGGGGAAAACGAATCTTCAACGACTCATCACCGGCCAAGAGCATCCGCCCCATCTCTATCCTTGTCTGACATTATCTTTTGTTCAACTTTATTCAAGACCATTGGAGACAATTATATCTCACCTGGCAATCCTCCAGCAACGATGTCTCGCCTTCCTCCTTCGCAGGATTCAGTCTCCGAGTCTTCCAATGACAAATCTGTTCCTGCGCACATGGGCGGTTCCGTCAGCCATGACGAGGCGACCAATGGCGGCTTGATGGCGTCCGAGGAGCAGCCTCGCTGGCCCAAGATCCGCACCATCTGGCAGGATGCCTTCTCCGAGTTCCTCGGAACCATGACCCTCATCCTCTTCGGTGATGGTGTTGTCGCCCAGGTCGTGCTCAGCGGTGGCACCAAGGGCGATTACCAGAGTATTTCGTGGGGTTGGGGGTAAGCTTTTCTACTCTCACCTCACTGTGAACGTACCTTCATCTTGCTGACCCCATTCCAGCATCGCCGTCATGCTCGGCGTCTACGTCGGCGGCAAGTCCGGCGGCCACCTCAACCCGGCCGTCACGCTGGCCAACTGCGTCTTCCGCGGCCACCCCTGGCGCAAGTTTCCCGTCTACTTCCTCGCCCAGCTCACGGGCGCCATGACCGGCGCGGCCATTGTGTACGCAAACTACCGCTCGGCCATCGACACCTTTGAGGGCGGCGCCGGCATCCGCACCGTCTCGGGCCCCAGCGCCACGGCCGGCATCTTTTGCACCTACCCGGCCGCTTTCCTGACCCGCACCGGCATGGTCTTCTCCGAGTTCATCGCCAGCGCCATCCTGCAGTTTGTCATCTTTGCTCTCGCCGACGCCAACAACATTGGCGCCGGGCCGCTGATGCCGCTGTGCCTCTTGTTTCTCATTTTTGGGATTGGCGCGTGCTTCGGTTGGGAGACGGGCTACGCCATCAACCTCGCCCGTGACTTTGGCCCGAGGCTGGTGAGCTACATGATCGGATACGGCCGCGAGGTGTGGTCGGCTGGCGGCTACTACTTCTGGGTAAGCCTTCTTGTGCAATGTCTCCTAAAATCAACACGCGATTGCTGACCAGCACCCAGATCCCCATGGTTATGCCCTTTCTCGGATGCCTCAGCGGCGGCGCGCTCTACGATTTCTTCATCTACAGCGGCGAGAGCCCTATGAACAAGCCGTACCTCGGCCTCAACCGTTTCTTGCACCCCAAGAAGAGCGTTTGGTCCAACACGTACAACAAGGCTGTCGACTCCAACGTGTAGTGGTCGAGATGAGAGATGATGGACCCAAAATTGCCGAGCTTGGGGTGGCAGACCTCCCGATCAGCGTCGCCTTCGGCCGAGGGAGCAACAACAGTATCTCGCAGGAAGTTTTGTTCATAATCAGATGTTGGAGACATGGAGGCTCAGATGTGCCATAATTAGTTCAGACATTCATAAACTTGAGAACAAAGGTACAAATCTTCATGTCATTCGGGCAATTTTGTGTGCTTCCATAGTTACCCTCCGACATTAATATTTGCCCTGTACTCTGAACAGTGACAGTGGAAAGGTAGTGGCAAAGCACCTAGGTACCGACGCGGAAGCACTTGACTGACAGGCCCTGGTGGCAGCCAAACCACACGGATTCGCAAACCCGAGCCGTGTGCATTTTCCTTTCGCAACGGGTGATTCAAAACCCAGGTGCTAAAACACAGAGCGGCAACTTGAACTGGGGAGGTGGCCCGGATCAGGGGTTACCGAAGGAACCGTGAAAGGAGCTGAGCCACGCACACGACGGAGGCACTATTACTTTTCCCCGCCTGAAATGACTGAGGAGCCCTTACAGTGGGGGACTAGCCAAAGCCCGATGGCGCGGAGGAGATATATTGACCCTGTGCGCATTGAGGACATGAGCATGTGAATCCCTCGCCACAGGGAGGGATTTTGTGTTGAACCAGCAAGCCGGGGTGCCCGAGCAGCGTATGCAGCGGGAACGATGCGGTTGTAGCGAAGCAGCACGGTAGGATGCAGTACCGGGTCAGGGGGACCGGGAAACCTGGAATATGGGGCGCACTATAATAATCCTGCTCGGTCTTCGGTGTTGGCGGATCGAGCAGAACGCCCAAGGCAACGTAACGTGCAGGCCGGAGCGGAGGTTGCCGCGGCGGCCGTGTTCGTTAGCGGCCTTCAGCCGTTGTCGTTGCCACGACCAGGGGGGCGGGACGAAACGCATGCTCGGGGCGGGACACCGAGCAGGTGCCGAAGTTGCTGGTAATTACCCCGTGCCCCGTACAGAAAATCGGGGTCGAATGTCGAGATAGTCGGGGCCAGAATAGCGAGATTCCCGAAGCGCACAGACGGGGGCGGCCGGGAGCTAACCAATACCCCTGAGATGATCCACAACGGCGTCTTCCTTGGCGGGCTCGGGACGAAACACCGAGGGACCGAGTTCGTGATGTGGCGCCCCATGCCTGGGAGCTGCTTCGTCAAGGACCGGTATGCCATCAGAACACTCGGACCGACAGCACGCGCGAAACATTGATGAGGCTGGCCTCCACAGAGTACCTAATTGTCGGTCAGGTAGGGATGGGCGGATATGTGTTCGCTGATTTGAGTTGGGTTGGGGCATTTCAAGGTCGCCAGCTTGAGAGAAGGTGGTCTCTTTCGTGCCCCGAGCTGCAGTCTTAGTCTCCTTTTCCCGCCCCTTGCTGTTTCTCCCAGGCCTGGCATCCAACGACTTACTCGACTGCACACAGGCAGCTGGGTGACCACCTGCAGCCGCCGGAACCACATGTCGCCGCGCTTCTCGAGACTCTGGCGACCCCTCGCCGCAGGCACCGTCGCCGCCGCGGGAGGAGCAGTCGTCGTCTCCAGCCGCACCAACGCCCACCGCTCTTGCGACAACCCCCTTGTTGAGCTTCGGCGCGACGCCTCCGGCCGTATCATACCCCCAAAATTCCCACATGTCAAGTCCCGCGCCGAGCAGCTTGCGGAGCTGAGACGCAACGGCGCCAGCCAGGACACCGAGTACGATCTCTTGATCATTGGTGGCGGCGCCACCGGCACTGGAATCGCCCTCGATGCTGTTACCCGTGGCCTCAAGGTCGCCCTCGTCGAGCGTGATGACTTCTCCGCCGGCACCAGCTCCAAGAGCACCAAGCTCGTCCACGGTGGTGTCCGCTATCTGGAGAAGGCCATCTGGAACCTCGACTACTCCCAGCTGCAGCTGGTCATCGAGGCCCTGCGCGAGCGCAAGGCCTTCCTCGACATCGCCCCCCACCTGTCCAGCTCCCTGCCGATCCTCCTTCCCCTCCGCCGCTTGTGGGAGGCGCCCTACATGTGGATCGGTTGCAAGATGTACGACTTGCTCGCCGGCTCGCAGGGCCTTGAGAGCTCCTACTTTGTCAACCGCGCCAACGCTCTCGACTCGTTCCCCATGCTGCACAAGGCCAACCTCGTCGGCGCTCTCGTGTACTATGACGGCCAGCACAACGACTCCCGCATGAATGTCTCCCTTGCTCTCACGGCGTCACTCTACGGCGCAACGGTGCTAAACCACGTCGAGGTTACCTCTCTGGAAAAGGACGCCAGTGGTAGAATCCGCGGCGCCCAGGTCCGCGATCTCATGGCCGGCGACAATGCCACCGCCTTCCATGTTCGTGCCAAGGGTGTCATCAACGCGACCGGACCTTTCACCGACGCCATCGAGCGCATGGACGACCCCAACCGACCGCCCATCGTTGCCCCGGCGTCTGGCGCTCACATCATGCTGCCGGGAAAGCTGTGCCCCAAGGGCATGGGCATGCTAGATGCCGCCACCTCGGACGGCCGTGTCGCGTTTGTATTGCCGTGGCAAGGCATGACTGTTGCTGGAACGACAGACAACGCCTGCGCAGTGGAGAGGGAGCCCGTGGCCCGCGAGGACGACGTCGCCTTTATCCTGAAGCAAGTCAACAAACTGCTCGACCCCAAGTCTGCCCTCACACGCGACGACGTCCTGGCTACCTGGTCTGGTGAGTAACTAATCAGTCCATCGAGTGCTTTCGACTTGTGAGTGGGCACCAGCTGACATGGCATGGCTGGCTGGCAGGCATTCGACCTCTTGTCAGGGACCCCAAGGCCGGAAACACCGAGTCCCTCGTCCGCAGCCATCTCGTGACTGTTTCCGACTCTGGCCTCCTCACCTGTGCCGGCGGCAAGTGGACCACCTACCGCCAGATGGCCGAGGACGCCGTCGACGAGGCCATCAAGACTTTCAACCTAACCCCCAAGCACATCACCCTCCCCGACATCAGCGGCGCCGGCCGGCCCGGCTTCACCACCACCGGCACTTGCGTCACCCGTTCCACCCCCGTTCTCGGCTCCCACGGCTATTCCACGCAGCTGCCGTCGCAACTCACAGAGGTCTACGGCCTCGACGCCGACATCGCCCACCACCTCGCAACCAACTACGGCGACCGGGCCTGGTCAGTTCTGGGCAATACCGCGGGGCCCGACTCCAACACTGCCCGTCTTTCTCCCTCGTTTCCCTTCATCGAAGCCGAGATCCGCCACGCCGTCCGCAGCGAGGCCGCCTACACCACAGCCGATGCCATTGCGCGCCGTACCCGCCTTGCATTCCTCGAAGTCGACGCCGCGCTAAACGCCCTGCCCCGCGTCATCGATATCATGGCTCAGGAGCTAGACTGGAGCGAGGGGCGGAGAGAGAATGAGTGGACACGGACAGTGCGCTTCCTAAGAAGCATGGGACTCGAGGAGGCAAGGCTGGCGGTGACAAGGGAGGAGGTCATGAGCGGCGAGGCCAAGGCGCGGCGGATGAAGCAAGACGGAGTTGCAAGGCCGCCTGGGTCGGTGACGTCTAAGGTTGGCGGCGGGAGGGCGATGGGCTTGGCGACGGCGCTCTAACAGGCCTCAGGTAAATGGGACGATGAAGAGATGCGATGGGACTTCTCTAGCTCCCGCTCTGCGGGAGTTTGGCATTCTGGTTATGTGTATGGACGGGAATTTGATGATATGGGAATCGTGGAGTTTTGCATTGCAACAGGGTTTCGATACAACAGCCTTCTACATCCCCCAGCCCTCAGGGGTCTTGAGCTGTGACCCAGCTCTTTGTGCTTTGCACCATCTTTCCAACCCAACCCCCTCACTCTCCCCCCCCTCACTCCTTCGACATATACCGTCCCGCAGCCGCGACACCACCCTTGCCAAACCCATCCTCCACCGCCCGTCTCATCACCCCAACCAAAAACCCGAGCCCACTCGGATCCACGCCTTCCTCCTCACACGCCTTCATGATATTCTCCACCCCCACCAACTGCATCGCCAACGGATTCCCCAGATCCTCCATCCACTCCTCCCGATCCACCATCTCCGCCAACAAGCTCACATACGGCACCAGCGCCTTGAGCATCGGCACAACCACCTGATCCACAACCGGCTTGGCCTTCGCCTTCGCCCCCTCCCCGCTAGGCCCCTTCTGCAACAACGCGATCCCCATAAACGCGCCCGTGAACATGCCGTACATGCTCGCAAGCGCGGCCACATCAAACCGCGCGGCAGCGCCGACCTCGTCCGCGACGTGGTGCACCGCACCGGCGGGGGCGAGCAGCGCGGCGACGGCATGGGCTTCGAACTGCGCCGCGGTCTCCCCGCTGAGGAGGATGGACGCGGCCGGCGTGCCGACCAGCTGCGGAGTGACCATGACCGCGCCGTCGAGGTAGGCGGATGCGCCGAGCGCGCGCAGGTGGGATGCCATGGCGCGGGCCTCGGCGGGGGTGCCGTTGGTGAGGTTGAGGATTGTTTTGCCGGTCAGGGGGGTGGGGGTGGTGGAGAGCAGGGGGGTGAGGATGCTGTAGATGGAGGCGTAGTCCAGGAGGCAGATGAGGATGGTGGTGCTGCGGTTGAGGGCGGCCAGGAGGGAGGGCTCGAAGGTGGCGCCTTGTGTGATGAGGGATTTCACTTGGGGACGGTCGGCGGTGCGGTTCCAGATTGTTAGGGGGGTGGAGGCTTTGAGGAGGGCTGAGGCAAGGGCGGCGCCCATGTTGCCGATGCCGATGGAGGTGACGGTGGACATGTTGAACGTGGTTGGGTTTGGTTGTTGGTGGGAAAGGTGTTTGGTGCTTTGTCGAACTGGTTAATGGTAAAGGATGCGGATGCTAAGGACGTTATGGCGGTTGGACTGGCGGCTTCTTATGGTTGAGCGTCTCTGTTGGCCAAGACCTTGAAGCCCAACCTCCCTTGCCCCTATTCATCGAGTTCATGCTGCTTCATCCTTCCTCCCTTGGCACGATCTGTAATCGACAGGGACAAAAACCACGATTGACTCACGCTGATGAAATTTCTTGTTTCCATCTCCACCCTGAGATCGATTCGAACCAAACGTGGCCGTGCCGAGATATTCGACATACTTCACTTGCTTCCTGTCGCATCTCCAAGAGACGTGGCGCTTAGAAATCGGGGCCAAGACACCATGCGACTCCCCCACCGGGTAAGCATCCATCCGTCAACACGCATCAGGGCAACACCTGCTTAGAAACCGACGTGACGTGAATCCACGAGTGCACTTGTCCACGCGCATTGGACTCAAGGAACTGCGTCTGAAAAGCCTCCACCGGGCAATCCCAAAACCCCATGCTCCGATTCCCCCACGACGCCAAGCAAGACGTCGTCTTCCTCGTCGTCCTCACCCCAGCACTGGCCAAGACTTCCAGCCGACGTAACTCTCCTTCTCCACCCCCCTTGGCGGGTTCGACTGCACCAGCGTCAAACCGTCAATTGGGTCGCGCCAGGGGAACTCGATTGGCATAACCTCGGAGCGGCGTTGGCTGACGCTGGCGTCCGCTCTGGCTACGACGGTGGCCAGTTCAACGAGCTCGAGGATTCGGAATGACTGCCGATAGGTTGTTTAGGACTGTCGTCGAAAATACAAACCAACCGCTTCCGACACCCTCAAGGCTCGGTGCTGGCTCGCTCATGCCGTCGGAGCTCCCTCCTCCCTTCTTCCCCCACCTCTATAATCCCCTTCGTCCCTTTTGCTTCATTCCTCCTACTCCTAACGCACTCCCTAGCTCTAGCTCCCTCACTATAGCAGTACAACAACAGTTGCGCTTCTCTAGCGTAGACTAGGAAAGTATCAATACGCTCCTCTAGGATTATTTGGACAGCACTATAATTATCCTCCCTCCCCCCGTTCGCCATCCGTGCATTTACCACAACAATCGAGCGAGCCCTCTCCTCAAACGTCGCTTCCAGCGCCCCACTTTCATACTCCAATATTCTCCTCTCGCTAGGCTGATTTTGAGAGAGAGCCTTGTTGTGACGGAGGCTGCCAGACTCAGAGTCTTGCAGCGCTCCGCCAAGCTGTCCT
>MU855563.1:7992-43548 GCA_033296695.1 Staphylotrichum tortipilum | reverse complement strand
CAAGAGCACCGAGAAGGCACATATCGGGGTCTCGGCTCCGAAGCGCTCCAGCTGTCTCAAGCCGGCCGTGTTGGTTGGTCTTCCCGCCGCGGGTCGTGAAGATCAGAGGCATACACCGGGTCGGCCCCTCGCCGGGGAATTCGAATGTGAAGAGGTCCGAGATCTCCGCTGCCCTCCGGTCGTTGCCCCGGGCTAGCATATAGTGGCTGAGCAGGAGGTCCGTCAATGTTCGGAGGCACTGCTCGGTAATTGCCGGGCTCTCGGCGGTCTGGCCCCAGAGTTTCTCAGCAATCCTCCGGAGCTCCGGCTCCGAATAGCCATCAAGAAGCGTATCTTGGCCCTTGTCGGTATAGACAGACCGGCTCTGGGCTGCGTGTTGCCGTTGCAGGGTCCGTATATACTCCCGGGCCGTGGTCTCTCGGGGCGAGGGGTGGTTATTCATGCCGAGGGTCCGTTGTTGCTGCCACAGATCCGTGATCGCCGTCACGTATGCCCGGACAGACCGCCAGTGCAAGCGGGCCTCATCAGCCGGCATACCAGGCACTAGCTTCCGGCTCGGACCTCGGAGCGGGCGATGTACGACCTCCTTTTCGAGGAACAAGAGGAGCTTGCTCTCTGTGACCGTCTCCCCATCCTGGAAGCCCCGGGTTTGGCAGAAGCTCCGGAACTCCGCCTGCTTCGGCGCATAGGCCCGCTTGGTCGCCATCGGTCGCTCGGCGTGAATAGTAGTGTGTATACGGTGGAGGTTGTCTTCTAACTCGGCGCCGTTGGTGATGTTCCAGTTCCGGTTCCCGCCGAGCACAAGAGCGCCGCGTTGGCGCGTTGGCACGGCGACCGCGTCGCTGGGGCTAGGTTCTTCCGGTTCCGAGGGCCTGGTAGATGCCGTGATGGACGGCAGGATCGGTCGCGCCCGCGCCGCCGGGGTTGCTGCCGGTGCCGGCGTTTGCTTGCGGAGTGCTTGGCGGGCCATCTTGCGGTCTACGAGGATGCAGGGTTGAAAGGTGCACGCAACGTACTGTATTCGGGGGGTCATCGACGACGTCGAACACTCCTCACGGTGGCTCGAATTGACCAACCAGAGGGCCAGGAATCCCCCGATCAGAATAAATGTGGATATTATAAAATAACCACATGATTAAATGGAATGGATGTGGAGATTTGCCGGTCTCGCATGCGGGAGCGGGGCAGATGCTGGGTTAGGGTTATAGTCAGCTAGCGGCTGACTGCGAGCCAGTCGGCAGTGTGATACCAATGCCTGCCCCCCGCCTCCACCCGAAGGGGAGCTGCAGGGTTCATTTCCGTTCCTGCTCCATTTCATGGTCGCGCTCGTGTTCCAAGAACACTTTGGGTAAGTCGGGTTTTGGTCCGAGTCTTCCATTGTTGACCTCGCTCTGCCGTCGCTAACAAGAGCTGCCCACGTAGCTTTGCCACTGTTTGCAAGGCGTTCGACATCCAGGTGCTCAACAAGGAGGATCATTTCAACAAGTTCCTGGTCGTGGTGTCCTTTGACCGTCGGCCGCCGTTGCCCGGAATTAAATACATCGATACCGTATCGTGGACGAACCAACTTCCGCCGCTTCAGTCGCCGGGAAGGCAGACATAGACGGCCGCCGTGCATTGCTGCTGTAGGAATAAGAGAAACATTAAACTCAACAGGGCAACTGCCCCTTGGAGCCCTACCTGTCCGCTAACATGCTCTTCTCACACCGTGGCGGGGGCGGGTGCCTCTTGGAGATCTTGGAGACGGGCTAGGAACGCCCTGCTGGTGCGACAGAAGTCCGTCGTCATAGGGTTCTTGGACAGTAGGGGCGAAGACAGCCGCGAGGCCATCAACCGTCATTGCGTATAATGTCTCGCTTGGAAGTCTTACCACCCGTGCTCCACGGCGGGGGGGGGGGGGTAATGGAACATAGATATGGCACACAAACTACGAGGGGAAAGCGGGTAGGTGGGTTTGGGAGGTGTTTATATTAGATGGATTGGCTTCCATTCATCTCTATATCCGCGCCAGAGCGGTCCCATTCTCAGCCGTTTTTATCGTCCTAGAATTCCCGAGATGAGCCGACGCCAGAGTTGCCTTTTCTGTTGGCGGGCACGCTCACAGGTTGGAGTTGATGATGTCGATGACTAGATTGGTTGCTCGTCAGCTTTCTTTTTTCGGGTCAATCAGTCAGGCATGGGGGGCGGCCGCGTACACTCGGGCTTCAGGCTGGCGCCGCCGACCAGGAAGCCGTCAATGTCCTGCTCCTTGGCCAGGTCCTTGCAGTTCTTGCCGTTCACGCTGCCGCCGTACAGGATGCGGGTGGCGTCGGCCACGGCGTCGCTGACGTTGGCGCGCAGCCACTTGCGGATGGCGGCGTGCACATCCTGGGCCTGCTCGACGGTGGCGACCTTGCCGGTGCCGATGGCCCAAATGGGCTCGTAGGCGATGACGATCTTGGCCCAGTCGGCGCCCGAGACCTTGGCGGCGAGCGCCGACAGTTGGCGCTCGATGACGGCGATGGTGTTGCCGCCCTCGCGCTCCTCGAGCGACTCGCCGCAGCACCACACAACGCTCAGGCCGCCGTCGATGGCCACTTTGGTCTTGGACGCCACCACCTCGTCCGTCTCGCCCAGCAGCGTGCGGCGCTCCGAGTGGCCCAGGATGGTCCAGTGGATGTCGCTGTCCTTGAGCTGGGCCACGCTGATCTCGCCCGTGTACGCGCCGTTGGGCTTGTCGTAGACGTTCTGCGCCGACACGGCGACGCCGGCCTTGGTGAGCTCGGCCTGCGCGAGCTGGAGGTAGAGCGAGGGGGGGGCGATGACGACCTCTGCATGCGGGAGCCGGGGTTCAGCACTCTGGTCCTCCTTCTCGTCCAATCTCGATCTCAACCTAGTTCGGTGTTTCCACGCTGCTTCATCTCTCCCGTGGGGGGGCTCGACATACCAACGTTCGAGTCCAATTGGGCCTCGTTCAGGCCCTTGACGATGCTCTTGATGGACCCCTTGGTCCCGTTCCTGCAAGCGGTGCGGTGGTCTGATCAGTTTTCGGAGCTCCCACGCGGGGTTTTGGCTAGCCATGGCGGGGTAACCCGCAGAGTGCGGCCTACGCACATCTTGAAGTTGCCGCCGACGAAGAACTTGCGCGCCATGGTGGGCAATTTGTGTTTTGACTGAAAGACGGCGGGGTGTTTGGGTGAATGGAGGTCCAGAGGAGCAGCGTTCAAGTTGGGCTGTGAGAGCTGGAGGGTGGTGTTGACGGGGGAAGATGTCTGGCGAGGGTGGGATGCGAGCGGGATGGATGGTGGGATGGTGGGATGGCAGCTGCGCGACTAAAAAAGTGGCACTCCCACTGAGCTAGCGTTTGTTGGGGGGACACCCGCAGATCGCTACGGAGCTCCATTCAACACCGCTCCAGTCCGAAGCCGTGTTGGCGCATCCCGTGTGAAACAACATGGAGCCAAGTCAATCCTCGTCAGAAATTGCTGCTGTCAGTCTGTTCTGTTGTTGAACGAGGTGTCTTTTTCCGTGGCCCTCAGAATGCCCCCTACTGTGTATGCCCCAAACAAACTGATCCATACGACGCCAGAGATTAAAAACCAAAACATGCCTGTGATGCAACATGACCATGTACAGAATGCCGAGCCCGGCGTCTCGCCAACCTCCGGTTCAGCCCGGCAGCCTGGCTATTGCAGCCCCACAGGGAGCCGGTCATGTCCGGCCCAACCACCTCAACCCCGGGCTCCTTTTCGTCCCAGCATCCCCCTTCTTCCCACCGCTGCTGCTACTGCCACCCAATGCTCCTAGCGATTCTTGACAAAGAAGCCTCCCCTCGGCTGGGCGAGCCGGTCTCTGCGCAGGAGAGTCTCCTTGAGATTGACCGCTTGCTTCTTCACCCTGGGAGCCAGTCGCACGTCGCCGGCGCCCTTCACCACCCGGTAGGCCGTCGACCCCAGCTTCTTGTCCTTGGGGAGTTTGGGCTCGCGGAGCAGAGCCTGCTCTACGCCACCAAGTTTCCTCCGCTTGTTCTTGCCCTCGGCAGCCGAGTTTGATTGCTGAGCGGCGTAGTCCTCGTCGTCCGACTCGAGGAGTTCCAGCGGGAGGAGCTTAGGCACTTCCCTCTTCCTCTTCTCCGTCTCTGGAGTGGCCTTGAGGGTGCTCGGCGTCGTGTCCTCCTCCTCCTCCTCCTCCTCCTCGTCCTTCTTGGCCGGCCCTTGAGCACGTTTCCTCTCCTCGGCCTGCCGCTTGAGCAGCGCATCACGCTCCTGCCGCTTCCGCCGTAACGCGGCTGCTTGTCTGCATTGTATTAGGACCGGGTGCTTTTTTAGGGGGGAAATTAGTCTCGACTCACTGTTCGCTCGCTTTCGCCGCGGCTTCGGCAGCTTTCAGAGTGTCGGCTTCAGCGGCACGGGTGGACACGGCCTCGGGCGGTGCGTCGTCATCCGAGTCCTCCACTTCCTCCTCGTCGTCCTCGCCGTTCACTTCCTCGTCCCCCCTTCCACCCGAACCGGGCGCCAGGGGATCCCTCGAGGGCGCTTCTCTGGGAGTAACAAACTCGTCATGATCGCTGTCGTCGAAAGTAATGTGCTTCCTCCCATTGGGCGTCTTGGAAGGAGTCTCCTCGCTGCCCTCGGCCTGTCGCCGCCGCAGCGCCGATGATGTCGGGAGGGGGATCTCGATGCTGACGTGCCTGTGCTTGGCGGACCCTGTGTCCTTGGTGCGCACGGCCAGCTTTGCGCTCGACGGGGAAGTCGCGCGGTCCTGGGGCAGGGCTTCCTCCTCGGGCTCGTCGGTCTTGTACTGGATGCGCGCGGCCTTCAGGAGCGGTTGGTCGATGACATGGACGTCGTCGTGGGTTGGCTCCTGTTCTTCATCCCCATCCGCGTCCCCAACCGCGTCGGCATCGGGGGCCTCGGGCTCGGAATCTGACAGGATTTCGATAACCTCGGGGGCTTTTGCTGTTTGCTCAGCAGTGGCCTTGCTGGCCGCCCTGCGGGTCATCATGGTGGACGGCAGGCTCAATAGTTCAGTGTCGGAGCACAGCTGACTTGGTATCCCCAGGCAGAAAAAGAAGCGGGAGCGTGCCGGAATGTGTAGGACCGTGGCCCTCGGGTTGTTGGATCTGCTGGTTTGTTGAGAGCCTCGCTGCTTGATAAATGGGCGTGAGTGAGGGAGGTGTGAGAGCCGGATTGGTGAGTGAAGTGTGGAATCAGGAATCATGCGAGAGAGAGTCTCTCCATGTTTCCCTCAACTTTTTTTTTGTTCGTTGCAGGGGGCATGTGAGCCAGATACGCCCTGATTGGGTGGTTCATGGTTTATCCCCCAAGCCGGCCCACCATTGGCCAGGACCCCCCTGCGCGGCCTTGGAACTGCAGCTGGGACGAATCAAGCTCCATCAAATCCACCAGCCAGAACTATTCCGTATTGTTGCTCTCTCACCACGCGTCATCCTCACTCATTTACTCCTCAACGACGATTTGGACGGTGAGAACCCCCCTTTGCACTGACTCAATTTTTACCTGGCTTGCCATCCACGAGCTCTCCCCATGGCCGCCCCAATTAGCCTGACCCCGGCACCTGGTCGCCTGGCTCGCTCAGGCATCCTCCCGTCTTCACCCATCTCTCAACCCGAGGCCCATCGCTGACAACATACAAGACGGATCCGCCATGTCGTCGTTGATGGCCACCGCGGCACCAGCAAGACGGGCTGCCCGATCCGTGCTCCTCCCGGCCGCCAGCGTGGCAGCTGTGACCAGCGACACACAGCCATCATCACTTGCTCTGTTCCACTCCCCGTTCCCGCGGCCATCCCAACATCGACGTTACTCTGCAATGCGCGCCCCCTCGGTCGTAAGGAAAGGGCGGCCCCTACTCACCCCAGACCCTATGGCCCCTCTGGCCTTCCCGGACTTTGTCGTCCCACCAATCGAGGCGTGGGAGAAGTGGCAGAGCGAGCTGGGGGGGCTGGGCGGTTTGACCCCCGCCGACGCCCGCGAGGTCGCTGTGCAGTACAGCCGGGTTGCCACAAAGGCGGGCTTCTCGTCGCCGAGGACGCTGGATAAGAGTATGGTCAAGACGCATGTTTCCCTAGGCCCAAGGCTGAGATGAGTTACAGAGTCCAACACCGGCCCGCACCCCCTCTTTTGTGTTGGCGCAGCCCTGATACAGGGGGGAGGAAAGGGGGCACATATGGGCCTGCACATGCTCCTTGCGGCATCGACCCTGGGGCACACACCATCTACCCTTATACTCATGGACGACTTCCTACGTATCGGCACCAAAAGCTCCACTGCCCGGTCTCGCCCCATCCAGGACGCCATGGACCGCTTCAAGCGCATCGTCGCCACCCAAAACAACCCCACCGCCTTCACCTTCGCGGGCATACTGGCCAAAGTCGACGGGAAGCCCACCGCCACCGTGCTGGAGCTCTTGGACAAGGCCATCCAAGCCGGGAACCACCTCCCCGCCAGCCCCCCACCTCCCCTGCCGCTGGGGTCCCCCGGGCCGCCGGAGCAGCGGGGGCCGAAATGGTACAAGGAAGCGTTCTGCCATCACGCCCGCGGCGACGCCCTGCTGGCCCTGGGCCGAACGGAGGAGGCGGCCGCGGCGTTCGCCGTCGCCGCGCTCGAGCTGGGCTCCGCCGCTTCCTGCCTCGAGCTGGCCAAGCTGCTGCCGCCGGGCGCCCGCGACCGGGAACACTGCCTGCTCCGCGCCGCGCAGGCGGGCTACAGGGAGGCGTGCCGTGTGCTCGCGAGCGACTGGGCCGACAGGGCCGCCGCGGAGGGCCTCTCAGAGCGGGAGCGGGTCGACGCGCGCAGGATGAGCCACGAGTGGGCGCTGCTGGCTGGGAATGTCGCAGATACCTCGGACGGTCCACGGGGTCCGGGAGGGTTCCGCAGGAGGTTGATGGACTTGTCAAATAGTCTCCGGCTTACCTGACGAGGAGGCGGTGGTGGCGGATGCGGCGGTGGGCGCGGAGACAGGACCGGGCTGGCTGTGCTGGGGGGTTGGATGGTTGTGTGTAATCTGTACGAGTAGATGGAATGTTTTGCGATATTGGGAGAGTGGTGTAGAGCGCGATCTGGCATGGTGGGGAGAATCTTTTCTTCCTCCTCGCCACCCCGACTTGACCAATGTTCGACGATATCGGGCGTACCTACCTACCTACCTACCTACCTACCTACCTACCTAGGTATCTACCTACCTTCCAGATATACCAAGAGAGAATCTGGAAGTCCCCTGAGGAGCAGTAGTGCACGGCATTGCGGGCTTTAGACGTGGTGATGCCTCCTGCTCTCAGCGGGCAACCCCCTGCTGCATTAGCTGGCATTTAGCGGCTGTTCTGGGCCCTCAGCCGTTAAGCTCAATGCTCCACCTAGCAAACCAACCCCTGTTGCCGCGGCAGGTGTTCCGCGCCTATCAGCAAACATTTGTTGACTCTATCGTCCAACTGCGATTTTATTTTCAGTTTTTTTTGCTGTTACTCTCCTGGTGGGTTTTCCCGCTCAACACCAACACCCTGCCATCCTGCTCACCATGCCTCCCATGGCCGGGATACACTGAAGTTCGCCGTGCACACGCTGCCCATGAATTGGCAGGTTTGGTAGCGGGCTTGGTGCTGCCGCTTCGGTCTCGATCTCTCGCACCTCACCCCCAAGCCAGGCGTGGACGCCGACACTGCCGATTACCTACCCGGATGGTCTCGCTCGCTGCAAGAACATGTCCGCTCGGGAGGGACCACTTGATCCGCCTACCCTACCGCCTCTGGCTTCCAGCAGTCCCCCACCGAGGCGCCTTCTCCCTTGCCTCTCCCGACCTGACGCCCCATCCTCCTCGCCGCAGTAGATGGTCTGCGGCCTCCTCCTCTGCCTCGACCGCCACGAACCTGGGCAGGCTGCGATGCACCGAGGTGGACGAGCACGGCGCCATCACCACTCGTTATGTCTCGCCAGGGACGGCTGAGATGACCACGGCGCTGTACGGCCTGACCCCGCGCGACGTGCGCAAGCTCGCCGCCTCGAGCCTCTCGCACATCCGCATCCGGCGGTCGACTGTCCTCCTCCACCTCTACCACGTCAAGGTCCTGGTCCAGCGCGACCGCATCTTGCTGTTTGACGATTCCGCCAGCTCCGCGTCTCGCGCTGGCCTCCTGCGCGAGCTCCAGGAGGGCTGGCTGCGGCAGAGGGAGGCCGCGGCAGCAGCAGCTGCTGCTGCAGAAGCTCCTGGCGAAGAGGCAGACGCAGACTTGTTTCAGGAGCAACAGCTAACCTTCGAGTTCCACGCCCTGGAAGCAGTCCTGAACTCTGTCGTATCAGAGCTCGAGGGAGAGCTGGCCGCCATACGCCGCTCCGCCGAGTGCATTCTGCGCTCTCTCGAGGAGGACGTCGACCGCCACACACTCATCACGCTGCTCGGCCTCTCCAACGAGGTCGCGCAGTTCTCGCAGCAGGCGGATCTCATCCTGGACGCCGTCGAGGGCGTGCTCGACCGCGACGACCACGTTGCCGCCCTGTACCTGACTGCCAAGGCGGTGGCGGCGGAGGGCGGCCGCGCCGCCATGACAGAGGACGATGATCTCACCGTTGCAGAGCGCCTGCTGGGGTCGTATTACATCGCCTACAATGAGATCGTGCAGGAGGCGCAGAACCTGGCGTCCGAGATCCGGAACACGCAAGAGAGGTCAGCTTTTCACCACCCCCTTCCTTCCCCTCCCCCCCCCCAAAAAAACAAACCCCGCCAGAATCCGCCTCCTCCTAACATCGCCCCCATCTCCTCCGGTCGCCGCCAGCGCCAGCGCCATGCTCGATGCCACGCGCAACAAGATGATGCTGCTGGACCTGCAGCTGCGCATCGGCACGCTCGGCCTTGCCTCCGGCTCCTTCTTCGCCGCCTTCTACGGCATGAACATCAACAGCTTCATCGGCGAGACGCTGTGGGGCTTTCCCGCCGTATCGGGCACGTCGGCCGTCCTCGCCGCCGCCGCCCTCGCCTACATGCTCGGCGTGCTGCGCAAGCTGGTGCGCGTCAAGATGAAGGGCCATGGGGAGGGGGCGTCGTCCATGCTGGGTTGATTGATTGATTGATTACCGCCGCGTTTTTTGGAGGTGGCGAGGTGTGATATGGCCGGCCGTGCATTGGGCCATGTGTGTTGATAGCTGTGAGATACTGTACGTATGTATGTTTGAGGAGTCTTATTTTTGGATAACGCGCGCGATACCCTCCCGCCCCCTGACCCGGCGGCGGCAATGGAAATGGCACCACTACCGAATCCCCCTCCCCCCCTTCCGTGTTCAGGCGCGACCTTGTGTTGCAATTTAGCCAGTTGGTTGTTGGTAATACTTTGTTCAGCCCGGCGGCACGGCCCGGCCGTTGTGTGCGACTGTGCGACCATGGCGGGGCCCGGCGACAAGAGGTGGCTGTTGGCCCGCTTGACCTTCTCATCTGCAGACGAGCTGTGCCGCCCACGTTGTGTTTGGTGGTGCTGGTGTGATGTTGGCTGCCCGGAACGAGACCACACCCCTCCAACCCCCCAAGCGCTTTCAAAAAGACATTTTGACGAGATGGCCGGCCCTCGCTCCCTTAAAAACCGCAAAACTCACCTTCTCTTCTCAAAAAACAACCCCTATTATTACAGCGCAAAATATGGAAGGAAGAAACCAGGCGAGCACCGCCGCCGGCGGCGTCTCCCGCATGAAGGAGGACCTCGAGAACTGCACACGGGACCTCCTCGCGTCGTTCCAGCCGCGGCCGATGATTCGAGCCCACACGGAGGGACGGAAACGGCCGCATGTTGGAGTCATCGGGGCTGGCCTGGCCGGGCTGCGGTGTGCTGAGGTGCTGATTGAGGGGGGCGCGAGGGTGACGGTATTGGAGGCGAGGGATAGAATAGGGGGGAGGGTGAGTTTGACCAGAAGGGAAATGAAAGGGGTGGTATAGTTATGTGTTGACGTGGGTCTTGTAGATACACCAGGCGAAGTTGCTGGATCAGGTTGTGGACATGTACGCACATCGGTTGCCAGGAGCTTGTGCGATGGGGCAAACTGACTGTAATAGGGGCCCCAACTGGGTTCATGGGACCGACGACAATCCCATCTTGAAGCTCGCCCAAGAAACTGACACGTCGCTGTGTGCCGTGGCGGATACCATGAAGGTCTTCGAGCCCAGCGGGACGGAGATGCCTGAGGAGTTCGCCGCCGAGGGAATGGAAACGGTCTGGGATCTGATTGGGGATGCCTTCAAGCACAGCAATGAGCAGTGTCTCGGTATCGACCCGTCCCTCAGTCTGAAGGATTACTTTTATGAGAAGCTTGCGGAGGGGACGCTGGACAAGGACCAGCAGAAGCGGGTGCTGCTCCTGGCAGAGATGTGGGGGTCGTTTATTGGGGATTCTTGGGACCGGCAGAGCCTGAGGTGGTTTTGGCTTGAGGAATGTCTGGATGGTGGTGAGAGCCCCTTTCACAAGGTCATTTATTCAGAATAATTATCTGACTTATCCCGCCCAGAAAACCTCCTGGTCGCCAACAACCACGCCTCCGTCCTCCAGCACGTCGCCGTCAAGCCCCTGGCCTACGCCGACGTCCGCCTCTCGACCAAAGTCACCAGCATCGAAACCGCCGGGACCAACCTCCGCGATCCCAGGGTCACCGTCCGGTCCGCTGACGGCGAGACGTTCCGCTTCGACGAAGTCGTCGTCGCCGTCCCCCTCGGCTGCCTCAAACAAAACCGGCCAACCTTCTCCCCGCCCCTCCCACCCCGCCTCCAACGCGCCGTCCGCAATGCCTCCTACAGCACCCTCGAGAAAGTCTACATCACCTTCCCCACCGCCTTCTGGGACGGGCCCGACACCCCCAGTTCCCCTTCTACATCCCCATCCGCACCCAGAAGCTTCTCCTACTTCCTCCACCTGACCACCTACGTCCCGGCCCCCCAACAATCCCACACCATCGAGCTCCTCTCCCTCTCCACGCCCTCCCTTTTCGGCGCGCACGCCCGCCCCACCCTGCTGGTCTACACGCACGACCCGCTGGCGAGCCACCTATCCTCTCTGCTAGCCAACCATTCCCCGGGAAGCGCGGCCTACAACTCCGCCCTCGACGAGTTCTTCCGCCCGTATTACTCCCGCCTGCCCTTCTACAACCCCTCCAACCCCTCCTGCACACCAGCGGGTTTCCTTGCGACGGACTGGCGGGGCGATGACCTGGCCGGGAACGGGGCGTACACCAATTTCAAGGTGGCCGAGGACAGCTCCCAAGGGGAGCAGATAAGGGTTGACGCGGACGTGAGGGCGATGAGGGCGGGCGTGCCCGAGAGGGGGGTGTGGTTTGCGGGGGAGCATACGGCGCCGTTTGTGGCGCTGGGGACGACGACGGGGGCGTATTGGAGTGGCGAGGCGGTTGCGGGGAGGGTGTTGGCGGCGAATGGGATAATGGGGGTTGAAGGGGTGGAGGGGGTGAGGAATAAATTGTAGGTTAAGTAGTTACTGGGTGGTTGATGGGAGGGAGAAAGGAGGGGAGGGGGTGAAGCTGGCTCTGCCTGTTTCTTTTGGTTGTAATATGCCAGGGGCGTTTTGTTTTTGGCATTTTCCATCTTTCACGGGTCACAGGGGGATGAGCTATGGGCTGTTGCGTTCTCCCTCGGTCTCTGCGTCCACAATCTGAGGTCGAGTCTCTGCTGGAATATATTCTTACTCTTTCCTGCCTTGGCCGCCCGTCCCCCCTGAAATGAAAGTCCACAAGCTTCAACGCTCAGTAGTTGTATTACAGTTTTGGCACAATTTTATCTAACTCCCTTCCCAAAACCCCGAACCACCCCCAACCTATTTCCAACATTATTCATCGACCGTTTCCAACCCCTGCCGCCGCCGCCCCCCGTCACAACCCCCAACAACACACGGCTCCTCATCCGAACTTTCCCCCTCGCTGCTGCACTCATCCCCCAAATCTTCCTCTGCCTTACTATACAGAAAGAACTGGACGAAAATCGCACCGTCCAGCAACAAGGTCCCCGCGCTGCCCGCCAACCACGACATATTCACCAGCACATACTGCCAGTATATCGCCAGGGCCTCCCCCTGCTCGCACTTCCCATCCTCTCCCGCACATACCGGATCAAACGCCAGAATGGACAGCACATACGTCAGGTTCCCCAGGCAGGCAAACAAAAAAAACAGCACCGACACCCCCTCGGTGGACTTGCGCCTCCAATTCAGCAGCAACTGCGGCAGCCGTGAGCCCAGGTACAGCGCGGCGCAGAGCCAGCCAAACAACTGCCCGAGCGGATCAAGGCGGAGGTGTTCCGGTGGGGCTTGCGGGGAGGACGGCACGCGGTGGCGCGCGTGGCTGAGCCACCAGCCGGCGACGCCCGCGGCGCAGACCATGAGTATGGCCAGGCTGTTGAGGGCGAGGGCCTGGGTCCACGTGGACGGCGGGGGCGGGGGGGTCACGGAAAAGTCCTCGTTCACAAAGGGGACCGCCGGGGAGAGGTGGGTCCAGGAGCCGCGGCGCTCGTGGTCGTCGAGGTCGTGGTAGGGGGAGGGCTCCGGGTGCGGGGTGGGCGCACGGTCGACGCTCGGGGTGAGGAGGGCGGTGCGCTCGTCGGGTGGGGAGCCCGGTTGGGAGCCGTTACGCTTTGGTTTTGGCGGGGTGGATGGGGTGGAGGTTGGGGCTGAGGGTTGCGAGGGCGGGAGGACGTCGTCGCGCAGGGTGAAGCCGCGGTAGTAGAAGCACTGGGCGAGCAGGACGATGTCGGCGATGGTGTAGTAGATGGCCAGGATGAGCATGGTGGGCAGGACGCGCTGGAGGACGGCGCCCAGGATGTTGAAGACGTCGCCGAGCAGCCAGATGACGACGAACTGGATGGACAGGCCCTCGGCGCTGCGGCGGCGGAAGTTCTCGACGATCTGGGGCGAGAAGACGACGACCCAGCAGGCTATTGATATGGAGCTGTGGGCGGGGGTCAGTGACGGCCTGAAGGGGAGGGGGAGGGGAAGGGGGAGGGGAGGAAGGGAGGGTGTAGTACCCGCAGATGCCCGAGATGGCCTCGACGTCGAGGTTCAGGGTCTCGGTTGGCGGCGCCATTGCCTGACTGGGCGCCATGGTGGTGCAATTGGAGGCGATTGCCGCGGAGAGTGAGAGTGAGAGTGAGAGCGAGAGGATAAAGACGGATATCAACGAGTCATCCGATGTTTGCTCGGGTCCGCGTCTTGCGCTGGGTTGACCTGTCCAGTCGAGAACTGCTGGACGGGAAGTAAGAGAAGACAGCGCCTTGAATAAACCAAATTCAAGAAAGAGAAGCAGTCATGGACACAAAAAAGTAGAAAAATGCTCGACGAGGTTGCGGGATTGCAGTGTCACGAGCCCATCAAGGTCCAGGCGCATCCAAAAGCTTTATTTTGTGGGGAGCATCAATGACGTCAGCCGAAGCTCTCACAGCTTTGCCGAAGCTTGAACCAACCCTTCCAAGTTGGCCAGCCCCAACCCCTTTTCGGAGTAAACAGAGAAAACGGACCGTGGAACAACTCCATAGCCCAGTTCATTGTTTGTTTGCGTGGTAATGCAGAACGTTGACAGGTGCTGCTCTTTGATGCATGACCGGCTTCGGGTTTCCAGAGGTTCAAGCTTCAGAGGCGGGGCTCCAGAGAGAGTCTGGAGCTACCTGTGAAGGAGGCAGAAGATGTCGGTCTCTTTTCCTGCTAGCCCATTCCCCATTTCCCACCCTCTTCCCATCCTCTCCTTCCTTCCAATGTGCCCGACGGAAGAACGAACGAGGGAGGGACTCTCATTCCTTGTCCTCGACATCTAAGCTGGGACCCTGAGCAGGGGCAACCCTGCACACAGTGCCATAGTCTTATCGATAGCGAGCCCACACGGCGCGCTTCACCACCGCACGAGCATGCCTTAACTCCGCGGTCCCGCATCTCGCCCGACCTCCCTCCCCTTCCAACAGCAGCGAGAGTTGCGAGCGCTGTGCTGGTGGCCCGGAGCTTTCATGGCATGACCCGGAGCAGAAACAGAATCTTGATTGGACGGGATTTCTCAGGCATTCTCTTGCCCAGCCGATCGGCATAGCACTCATTCCACACAGACACAACAAGCGGTCGCACATTGAGAGAGACTCGAGACTCGAGACTCGAGGGTTAGAACCAACATCGACAAGATTGGAAAGGAGCGACAAGTCTACGATAGTTGACGACGACACCACCGCACCTGCCAATACATAATAAGAAGAAAAAAGAGAACACAAGCGGCCCCGTCCCACAGCCGGACCTGCGCGGTCCATGCATCCTCCCACCCACCCCGCCAGTCCACACGCCCAGTCCCCCTCGACGGCCTCCCCCCGACGGCGACCGCGCGTCGACTCCGACCCTGACCTGAACGCCGCCCACCGCGCCTTGGTCGCCGCCTCCTCAAGCACGCCTCGCCCCGACTCCAAGCGCCCGCGCTCCGAACACTACACCCCGCCCGCCCCGACATCCACAACCACCCCCACAATGTCGGCCAAGGTCCAGGGCAAGCGCCCCGAGGTCATCGACCTCACCACCAACTCCCCTTCGAGCGCCGCCGCCCCCACACACCACAAACCTTACAACCCCAACCGCCAGCCCTTGACCGTCCTCCAACCACACCTAGGCTCCCGAAAGCTCGTCATCAAGAACTTCCGCCCATCCCCAGCCGCCGCCGTCACCACGACCTCCTCACCAGCCACAACCCTCGCCACCTCAGCAGTAGACTCGTACTACACCCTCATACACGCCGAGCTCGACGACGCCCTGACACGCATCTTCGCGGGGAAGCCGCCCACCCAGCCCATGGAGCGCCTGTACCGCGGCGTCGAGGACATCTGCCGCAAGGGCGATGCCCCCGCCCTCGACGAGAAGCTGCGCGCCCGCTGCGAGGCCTGGCTGGCCCACCCGGATATGCTGGGCGGCTTGTGGGCCTCATACGAGAAGGCCTCCCGCGAGAGGGATCCCGCCCCCGACGCCCTGCTCCGTGAGGTTGTTGGGAGGTGGAGGCGATGGAATGAGGTGGTGTTTGTGGTTCGCGGGGTGTTCAGTTACTT
Source organism: Staphylotrichum tortipilum (assembly GCA_033296695.1). Lineage (NCBI taxonomy): Eukaryota > Fungi > Ascomycota > Sordariomycetes > Sordariales > Chaetomiaceae > Staphylotrichum > Staphylotrichum tortipilum. The sequence goes on along the minus strand of MU855563.1, from coordinate 28,512 downwards.
GGACCGGGGGTATTTGTTGATGCAGGGTGGTGGGGAGGGCGGCAGGGGGAAGCAGGGGATTAATGAGATGGGCATCGCGCTGTTTCGGAAGGCCGTGTTTGGTGGGAGCAAAGCGTCGTCGGGCTTGCTGCCGCAGGGGAACGCGGTGCTCGATGGGGTGTGCCGCCTGGTCGACCACGCGCGGTTCGAGGACGACAAGGCGGACGGCGCCCTGCTCAAGGACTCGATCGCCATGCTGCGCCTCTGCGGCATCTACGGCAGCGCCTTCGAGCCCATGTTCCTTGTCGAGTCGCACCGCTACTTTGAGCAGTTCGCCGCCGAGAGCGCCCTGTGCAGCCTCAAGGAGTACATCGTCGCAGTCAGCACCCTGCTCGAGAGGGAGGCCGCCATGTGCGACGGCTTCAATTTTGAGAGCACCACCAAGCGCCAGCTGCTGGGCGATGCCCATCATGTCCTTATTGAGGCCTACGCCGAGAAGCTGCTCGACGGCGGCAGCGTCTCCAAGTTGCTGCAGGCCCAGGACGTAGAGTCCATGCGCGCCCTCTACGGGCTTCTGAAGCTTACGGGCCAGCAGAGGCGTCTCAAAGGGCCGTGGGAGAAGTACATCAAGGACACGGGCTCCGTCATCGTGAGCGACACGGAGCGCGGCGACGACATGGTCATCCGCCTGCTGGAGCTGCGCCGCTCGCTCGACATCGTCATCCGCGATGCCTTTGCGCGCGACGACGTCTTCTCGTACGCCCTGCGCGAGTCGTTCGGCCACTTCATCAACGACAAGAAGAATACGTCGGCCTGGAACACGGGCACGTCCAAGGTGGGCGAGATGATCGCCAAGTACATCGACATGCTGCTGCGCGGCGGGCTCAAGACGCTCCCCAAGTGGCTCTTCTCCGACACCAAGGACCGGGCCGACGCCGAGATGAGCGGGGTCGCGAGCACGGGCGACGAGGACGCCGAGCTGGACCGCCAGCTCGACCACGGCCTCGAGCTGTTCCGCTTCATCGAAGGCAAGGACGTGTTTGAGGCTTTCTACAAAAAGGACCTGGCCCGCCGGCTGCTGCTGGGCCGCAGCGCCAGCCAGGACGCCGAGCGCAGCATGCTCGCCAAGCTCAAGGTCGAGTGCGGCTCCAGCTTCACGCACAACCTCGAGCAGATGTTCAAGGACCAGGAGCTGGCCAAGGAGGAGATGGCGTCCTACAAAGAATGGATGGCCGGCACGGGCCGCACAAACGGCGGCGTCGACCTCACCGTCAATATCCTCTCGGCCGCGGCGTGGCCCTCATTCCCAGACGTGCGGGTCCTCCTCCCCCGCGAGGTCCTCGACCAGATCAACGCCTTCGACAGCTACTACAAGACCAAGCACACGGGCCGCCGGCTGACGTGGAAGCACAACATGGCGCACTGCGCCCTGCGCGCCCAGTTCAACCGCGGCGCCAAGGAGCTGCTTGTCAGCGCGCTGCAAGCCGCCGTGCTGGTCCTCTTCAACGACGCCGAGGCGCGCGCCGACCCCTCCTCCCCGGCGGCGGGGGTGCTCACCTACGCGCAAATCTCCCACGCGACGGCTCTCCAGGGCGCCGAGCTGGACCGGACGCTGCAGTCGCTCGCGTGCGGCCGCGCGCGCGTGCTGACCAAGCACCCCAAGGGCCGCGAGGTGGCGCCGACCGACACGTTTGCGGTCAACAAGGGGTTCACGGATCCCAAGTTCCGGGTTAAGATCAACCAGATCCAGCTGCGGGAGACGCGCGACGAGAACCGCGAGACGCATGAAAGGGTCGCCGCGGACCGGCAGTTTGAGACGCAGGCGGCGATTGTGAGGATCATGAAGAGCAGGAAGACGATGGGACATGCGCAGCTGGTGGCGGAGGTGATTAACCAGACCAGGAGTCGCGGGGCGGTGGATGCGGGGGATATTAAGGCGAATATTGACAAGTAAACCCCCCTCCCCCCCTTTTTTTTTTTTTTTTTTTTTTTTTTTTTTTTTTTTTTTGCTGTCTGCTTTTACTTCTCTCCCCCTTCGAGAGTTCAGATGATGTGGAGAGTAATGCTAACCATTCTGCGCGGCAGGCTCATCGACAAGGACTACCTCGAGGACGAGGGCGGGTCGTATGTCTATTTGGCGTAGTTTGTTTGGGTTGTATGTGGGTGGGCAGGCAGACATGCAGAGACGAGATGAGATGACTTTCCTGGGATTCGGCACAATGGCACACTTTTTTCTCTCTCTCTCTCTCTCTTTCCCTCCACCCCTTTTACCCTGTCGGATCAAGGATAGCCACGGCTTGCAGCGAGGAGGTTTGCTGGTTACACAGAGCGCTCTCCATCTGTAGGTAGGTAGCAGCGTCCCGAGGTACAGCGTGAGTGTTTTATGCGAGAGAGGTGTTGGTCGCGAGTTCGCGGCTGAAGGGAAACCACACCACCACCTACCAACATGAATCATCTCGTCTGTCGGATGCATCCACAACCAACATACTTGGAGTCCTCCCCCACACCAGCATCCTTCCTCGCGGCTCCCAACGGACCCTCAACCCCCCATGCACCCGCGGACAGAAGCGGTCACATCTCCCATTTGGGTCTTGTGGACTGCGTAAGCGTAAGCAAGAAGGAAGGAAGGGATGCAGCCAAGACGATAATAACATGGCGGGATCTCCACCACCACCCATCCATCCATGAATCCATGAATCCATAAGATGGTCTGGATGTGTGTGAAGACGTTATGTGACGACCCAAGGTGACAACAGACTGGACTAGGTTTGGAGAGATTGCACGGTGGTAATATACTTGTAGAGAGGTGCCGGGTTCGTGGGCGGTTGCGACTTCGGTACCTGTCCAGCCTGGCTTGCCATCGGCCGTTTTATTGTGTACCATCCAATCCAACCGTTTGTCGGCTGGTTCATGCTTCAGTCGGTCCGTCCGGGTAGGGATGATGTGCGGAACTGGTGGGGGAGTGTGGGAAATTGGGAGGTGGTGGGTGAGAACACCACCACCATCGTTGACTACCACGGAAAGGGGGGGCTATGGCTGTGATGGTGGTGGTGGTGGTGGATTGGTGGTTACGGGTAGGACATTCTGCAAGTTAGTGATGTGTACTGGGGGAGACAGCAGCGGGCTATCCCTAACAATTCGTCTTGGAGCGTGGGAGGGTGTTTCTTGTTTTGCGTTTCGCCCAGCCCAGCAGCCCAGAGAGCGGGCGTGGCCATGCATGGAGTGTGGCATGCGGCTGTCAAACTGGCTACCACCTTCCTGGTTTTCGGGGTGAGTGGCTTTCTGCGCGCCACATAACCTGCCTTCGTGGAGATGAGGGGATAACGGCGGCGGTGTAACCGTATGACGGGTTGTTGGCTGCAATCCATGATGATGAATTTCCAAAGGGCTGCAGATTCTCGAGTCAAGTGCATTGTCACACGCTCGGTGCGTGCTCCAGCCGTTGGAGAGTTGTGCTGCCAAGGTGCTTGGTGATGGCGATGCCTCGTAGGGCAGCGGTCGCGATGGAGGGCAAGAATTGATTCCAAGGTTGCATCCCGCAAGGGAGGTCCAAGTGGGCCCAATTTAGAGCTCGCCAATGATGTTGCCATGGGGTCCCCGTGGGTGGAGTCGATAAATTGTGGGTGGGGGAGGGCCATGCAATTTGGACACGACCCACACTCGCTGCCTTTTATCGATTCCTTTTTTTTTTTCCCTCTCGTTGGCTCGCTCTCGGCACCGATTTCTGCCCCTCGCCGATCCGGCTGGTTCCCTTGCACCACCACGGCCGCCGACATGAACCCACGTGGAAAAAACGCAGATCACCAGGCCTAGAACGCCTCCGACTTGCACAGAGAGCCAGAGGGTAGATGCAGGGCCCAAGTGTTCAGTCGGCGGTGCTGCTTGTTGAGGAATCAGGCACCAGGTCTCTCGATGTGGATCTCCCCACCATCTTCAGCTATCGCCAGGGACTGATGGTTATCGAGTCGTCGACTTTTCTCGCCTGCGTGTGCCAATTCATTTCGAGTTTTTATCTCGGGGCCCCGCCTTCAATCTGTACCTGCATCACCCCCTCGGCTGGCCGAACAACACACCGCTCGGCCCGCCATCCGATGATTGCTTTTCATCTCGGCCTGGGAAGCTCCTTGATTCTTCGACTCCCTGATTCTCTCGTCCACGCGGGATGACGCCAAGCGCCGTTGCCAATGCTGGCACAGCAGCAGCAGCAGTCAGCGCCAAAGCCGCCGACAAGCCACCAACGGCCCTGTGTTGCTGACGGTGCAGCTGCGGCAATGCAGCGGTGCCTGATGAAGAGTCGAGAACCGAGGACGACGGACGGGATGTGGGCTGGGGATGGGGAAGGGGAATGGGAAGGGGATGGATAAGGCATCGACTGTGGGCATGTGGCATGGGGACGCGCGTGTGCCATGCCCACATGCGGTCATATCTTCTCAGCCTATGCCTCCATCGCGTCGATAATGGCTGCGGGCTGCCAATACTCCAGTCCGGGATGCACGATCGCCTGCCAGGAGGCGCTGTTGGCGATGCAAGCCAAACCCGCTTTGTCGACGCTGCCCGCACCGCCCGCGCCCAAGATCACGAACACGCATGGTCATGCTGCCCAAACGGGCAAAGCCTGCCCAATAGCGGCGCCATCCCACTGCCCCAACGCGGTCCAGGCCCGTGATGCCTCCCGCCCACAACCGCCCACAACCGTCCACACCCCGTCCACGCCCCCACCACCCCGTCCCTGTTGCTGGACTCGGCCCCCGCCCGCCATTGGCCCCGATCGAGGCTGCCAAGGCACCAACCCCCTGCCGGGCGTCTTGGTGGTGGTGGTGGTGGAGTCCCAGCAGCAGCTCGACCCCTGGGTTCAGATCGCCGGGGGTCGAGCCCGTCGTGGCGCCGTCGCTCTCTCAGAGCGTCCGTGCCGCTGTTGTTTCTATTTTACCATGGCTGTGCCGCTCCAACACCCGCCCGCCGCCGCCCTTCGAGAAAGACGACAGACGACAACGACGACACCACTCCGTCGCCGAAATACTCCGTGCCGTCCCTTTCTCCGCCTCCCTCTCTCCGCCTCCCTCTCACGCTTGACGCCCGATCCGATCTATCAGCACACACCACCGCGCGCGCAGACCCGCCGACCCCTCGAGCTAGACCCGTCTCTCCCCGCTTATTCGTCACTTGGCTCCCCTCAGCCAACAACACGCAGCCCGCACCCACCCCTTCTTGCTGTCTCCCTTGCCCAAACTCGGCGCGGCGCATTACCACCCAAATTTTATATTGCACACCCTTCTCGTCCCATTGGCGTCGGCCACCACCCACCCGGCACTCGCTATATTTACCCGGGTTGCCCATATTAGTCCGCCCATTGGTGGCACTCACAGGGCCCAGCTGTCATCAGGAACGAGACATTCTTGGTTCGCGGTCCCCCGGTGGTGGATGGGATTTCTTGGCCACCCGACTGCCCCACGGCCGAGGAAAAGAGACGGGTCGATATAATAGAGACGGTCGAGTCGAGTGTCTTGCTCGCCGAGACCTTGGTCGCAACAACAGCAGTCATCGCCAGATCGACTCGCTGAGAGAAACGCTCGACATCGGTCTGCCTGTCTGACCCAGGCAGTCGAAAGCCCAGTCACTCGTTTACACGTCCAGGCGTGTTCCACAGCCGGCCTGTTTCACCCGCTCCCATGCCGCCATCCCGCACCCGCTACACAATGGCTTCCCCTGCACCGTCACTCCCAGCCGGCACGGCCGCCCGCCGATCTTCTCGGTCGGACACCCGGTCTCGGCCCATCCACGCCCGACGGCCGACGCCCTGGACCGTGGTATTCGCCCTCTTCGTCTGCTTCGTCTCACACGCGCTGGCAGCCGCCCCGGACGCTGCCGCTCCCATGGAGACCCTGATTATCGACCACCGAGTGTTTTCCCCACCCGACCAAGGACGCATGCTGCAGGGCAGGGCTGAGTCGGACGACAAATCGACAGAATCTTCGTCGCACTCTACCAAGACGTCGGCCAGCGGCTCAAAAACGACGTCCGCGAGTGGCTCAGTGACCTCGACCTTTTCCGTCGCCGTCGGCTCCTCGACCTCCAAGTCGTCGAGCTCGAGCTCGAGCGTTGCCGCCAGCCCCCTCCCCAGCATCCTCGACAGCATGTCGCCCTCCGACTTCAACAACGACGCCGGCCAATCTTCCACCTCCTGCCCCGCCTTCTTCAACTCCTTCCTCGCCAACTCCACATTCCAGGAGTGCTACTCGCTAGCAATGCTGTTCGATGTAAGTGCCCAACACTGTCTCTCGTGCTACCACCAGCCACTGACACCGCCAACAGCGCTCCAAGTCCTTTTTCGAAGCCCAAAGGTCCCCCGTCAGCATCACGCGCACCCTAGACGCAACGTGCGCGCCCAACCCGAGCAAGTGCAGCGACTACTTCCGCAGGCTCGCGCGGAGCCTGACCGCATCAGAGAACTGCGGCGCCGAGTTCCAGGCGAACAACGTGGCCCTCGTCACCGACACGTACCGCGCCATGCGCGCCTATGCCACCGTCTACACCGCCGGCTGCCTTAAGGACCCGGACACGGGCGCCTACTGCTACGCCAACGCCGTCACCAACCTCACCAACCCGAGTTCCACCTACTTCTACTTCCTGCCGCTCAACAAGACGCTGCCCGGCACCACGGTCCCGGCCTGCGGCTTCTGCATGCAGCAGACCATGGCCCTGTACCAGGCTGCCAGCGCCGACCGCGGGCAGGCCATTGCCTATACGTATGTCGCCGCGGCTAAGCAAATCAACATCATTTGCGGCCCGGGGTTTGTCAATGAGACTCTTGCGGCCGAGGTCATTCCCTCGGGCGCGGCGGCGCTGGGCGCGCTGCCGGTGTGGGTGACTACGGCGCTGTCGCTGGTGGCGGTCGTGTGGCTTGTGTGAGCCGGCCTGGCAGGGTGAGGATGATACAGACGTCCTTTTTTTTTTTCCGAATTCGGCAGGTAAAGCGCGGCGTTGGGCTATTCTATCTCACCGTTGGGCTTTGAGGCTTGCCCGAGACTGAAAAGCGTTGTGCGAAGCCCTCTCCCTCTCCGAGCGGGCCGGGCCAGACCGGGTGCTGGCGGCGGTTTCCCACCGCCAGCTTATACCCATCCCGATCTGATCCCGGGACACACCCGCGCCTGTGTACGTCGGAAGACGACACGGGTGCTATCCCGCCCCCGCGCATCTCCCGGCGCCGGCTGAGGTGATGACCACCTGGGCCGAAACGGGGGTTGCTTCATTTAAACAAACTCTTCTTTAATATTTTCCAGAGATTTTTTCTCGCCATTTGGGGACTGGATCAGGGACACAAAAAGCGGCTGGCACGTCGCACGGGAAACCCCCCCTTATCTGGTTGGTTGGTTGGTGGTTGGCATTAGAGTCTTTTTTTTTTGTTTGGACTTGATAGCGGGAAGGTGTTTTGGCGTTTTACTTCCTGCTTCTTTGGAAGGGAGGGTTTGTTTGGCTTCCAGCTGGAGGTGGGTTTGGGATTGGGCAGTCGGTCGGTCGGTTGGCGGGTCTCCTCGCCCAGAGGACGGATTTGGACCCTTCACCGGCATCAGGACTGCTGGGTTGGAATGGGCTGGCTGGATGGATGGGTTGGGTGGATGGATTGGTGCATTGTTAGCGGGACCCTTGGAAGGATGGGATGATACCTTTGTTTGGTTGAGATGGGAGACTTTGTAGTATCTCCGCCTGACCTGGCGTGGGTCGTGGCGGTTGGTAGAAAATGTAGTATTTTGAGAGACACTTATGTGTATGGCGTGTGTGTTGTATGGGTAGAGGGAGTGGCTGTGAGACTCGTCGTGAGAGTGGCGAGGCGGGGCTGGGTTGGTGTTGTTGACAAGACGTTGTCAGCTCAGAGCGGACCACAGCATGCCAGAAACATCTCCACGCACACCCCGCTCCCTCCTTCCTCCTCCTCCCGGCAGCGATTACCAGGAAATTCGATCCATCAGCTGCCACAACTCTGGTCATCTCTCCTCCGTCTGGCTCAACGAAGCCAACTCCAACCCCGGTCTTCGCGGTCAGGTGGGGCTCGCCCCCCCACACCCTTCCCTTTCCATCAAGCGGGAGATGCAACGAGCAGGATATTGTCAACGGCATTGTATCCATCTTCTCCCTCTGCTGGCTTGTAAATCAGTGTGAGATGGAAATGGCTTTGGGCTGGACCCCCAACGGTTACGGCTTGGGATTGGTTAGGCGGTGGGTGGTGGTGTTTGTGGCGTTGCTGGGCGGAGTTCAGGGGGTTTGTTTACTTTTGTGGGGGGTCGCGAAACGGTGGGGGGAATGGGTTGTCGAGAGGGTTTTGGGACTCTGACGGGTTTGGATGAGAGTTTGGGTCATTTTGCATGATTTAGCGGCATTGTAGTCGGCCCCGTGGGGTTGGGGGCTGTGGGAGGAGGGAGTGATTGCTGGGTGTGGTGGTGGGAGGGGGTCGGGGCAAACCACGCCATGGTGTTGTTCATCCAATGCCAATAAAACCAAAAAAAGAAACAGCGGTACATCGTCAGGGAAGTCAACGAAGTCTGTCTACTAGACGCACCGAAGTCCAGTATGTGTGTGCCAGCCTGGCATACCAGGATTGAGGTGTTGAGTGGGAGGGCGACTTTCATCTGAACCCAGGCTCCCTCCCCTTCCCCAGCCAGCCCCCTTTGGGTTCCTTCCTGCTGGCAGTATATCTACAAGGTCCAGGGAGGTCACTTTCGCCGCCTCCTCCCAATCAACAGACCACACGGCAGCGCACCGGCGCTGTGGTCAAACGGCTTTGGGAGGAGGGTCAATGGAGGGGGATTTCAGCAATCGAAATGCCGCGGGTTCGACTCCCAGGCAGCGAAGCAAAATTTTCCACAAGAATCACAGGAAGATTTTCGTAACCACCCACCTCCTCTCGACCGGCGAGAGGCGCTGGGTGGAGAGCTTTTGTCTTTTTATTTCTTTCCCTCCTTTAAGGAAAGAACAGAGGGGGAAATTGCGATTGGTTTGTTGACCAAGGTGTCGAGTCGCCCACATGCATCAACACGCAGCGGTAGATAAGAACACAGAGGCTGCCGTAACCAAGACACACACACACGAAAGCTTTCATGAGCGTCACTGCTAGAACAAAAGCAATCGACAGCACGGTAGCCTCGACAGCAAAGTACTACTGAACACTCAACCAGTTCACGTTCTCCCCTATCTCGTCGTGCCCTCCCAAAACTAAAAGACCAACCAACAGTACCTGGATATGGATATCCACGCTTGATGCAAAGCCTACTCCTCGCCGAAGCCAGGCAGCCCCTTCCCCCCCTCTGGTCCAGCTTGACTCTCCACCGCCCACCGCCCCCCGTCCGGCCAGCCTGCGACCCGTCCATCAACACCACAACTGCCCCTCTCCTCCCATCACCCAAACACCCTCATCACAAGGACAAGCAAAAATCAAGGACAACCATGTGACAACCACAGTCCACCAGCCCGCCACGCCGCTTGACGCGGTGCCGAAACAGTTCCGGCTCTGCCACAACCAACTGTAAGCCCTCCCTCTGCGTCCTTACTTTCCCATCCGCAGCACAGCCAAGTCCAGCATAACAACCCAAACACGCCCGCATTATCCCGGTGGCGAGGGCATCCACCACCCCCCCTTCCCTTCTAAATCCCACTGCGGTCATCCACTCGGAACAGCCACCCTCAGAAGCCACAACAGCCACAGGACCCTAAACATCAGACTCCCTAGCGAGCCAGTCTGATGCCGGAACGGCTCCATTTGTAAGACTAGATAATGAGGGGGCACCTGATGTCACCGGGTTCGGTGGAGCTGCCCTGCAGTTGCCTATATCCATGGGCACAACAGGGCAACCTCCATCTTCTTTCACCATCCCTCTGCACATATCACAATTGAACCCATACTTTTGCCTCTTTTCGATGCCTTTCTGCATCACAGTCGATGTGATGGTGTGTCGGTGACCAAGAGAGAAAGAACGGGCGGGCCATCAAACAAGCGCCCTACCGGCAGAGAGCAAGCCCGGGTGGTGCATCCATCCAGTCTCAAGCGAAAAGTGGCGTCCGCCATGCTATACCGCCACTTATATCTTTACCTGGCAACGCAAAAAACCTGTATTACCTGCCTGGTTGAGGCGTTCCAGCTTCCGCATTCATCGCGCTAGAGAGAGATCCGCCCAGAGATGGGGATATAGCATCAATGTTCAAGGTGGCTTCGCGTCTACTGGTGGAATTATTCAGGACGAGGGCAGGATGACGGGGAGATATAGGTATAGCAGGAGGGACCGTCCGTAAGCAGGGCACGAAGGGAACAACATTGCGATGAGTCGCGCGACGGGTGTGGCTCCAGCGCGGAGCTCAGCATCACATTTCTGATATCGATCCCCAGATGCACGCAATACTTCGGAAACCCTCCAGTACCCAGGGACCGTACCCGTCACTCAACACAGCTCCTTCTTTCACGCCCAGCCCCAACCCGTCTCGGGCCTCTCCCCACCGTCTTACGTCTCGCGTCCCAAAGTCACAGTCCAGGCATCTCCCTATCTTCTTCCATCTGACACCTTCTGTCCCAACCCGGGGGTGCCTTCCCCACAACCCCCTTCGGGTGTGAACAAGAAATCCCCTTACCCCCCACCCCCCCTCCTTCGGAGGAAGCAGCCGAGGTCAGGAGGGGGTGAACGACCCCAAACGCCAAACAGTCAACACCGCCAAACCCGCAAGTGAGCGCCCTCCCGACGCCGCCTGCCACCGATCTGCCACAAACAGTCGGCCCTTCTCGCTCGGCCGGGGCGGGGGCGGCTCACGCTCGCAAGCTTGCTTCACCTTCCCATCTTCCCACTGCTAGGTATGCCCCGGCCCCCGTTGCCCCGAGGAGCCGAGGGCGTGAGGAATAGAGTAAGTGAGGCGAAGGCATAGCCAGCCGGAAGACGCGTACGGAGACGGATCTGGGTATGGTATCAAAACCAAGACGAACCCCGCTGGGACGGGAGTAGAGGTGGCGTATGAATGGATGGGAGGTTGGAGTCCGCACCAGGACCGACCAAACTCATCCCGTGACGTCGACCGCGAGCATCATCCATCAACAACAACAAGCCGGGTCATCACAACACTATACCAGACAAGACGAGACACGGCTCGGTATTTCACCCCTCCCTCCCCGGACGTCTCACCTCCAAGCAAGCAAGCAACCCTCCAAGTAGATAGACAAGCAAGGCATCGCCATCCTCCCACAAAACGGGAAGGGGGAGACTCCCAGCCAGGTCCAGCTCGGTCGGGTTTCCGCTTAACCCAGCCCGTCGTAAGGAGACAAACGCACCCATCCACAAATCCATCATGACCCATTCGCAAACCCATCATGAGACAACCCTGACACGGCGCGACGAATTGAGCCTTTTCGGCACGACCGATCCCTTCCCTCCTGCCCTCCCCTCCCCCCACCAAACCCGCCCGGGCCGGGTTTGGGCCCGGGTTTTTGTGTGCCGCCGCCTCATGTTTTTTTCGTGTGTGTGTGCCGCGGTATGGGAAAGGAGGGATGGAGTGAGAGAGTGAGGGAAGTGGCTGTGTGTGTGTGTGTGTGTGTGTGTGTGTGTGTGTGTGTGTGTGTGCGCGTATGTGTGAGTAAAACATCGCAGGGTATCGGATGGGATGGGGTGGGATGGTGAAGCCGCACGCCATGTAAGTGGGCGAGTGATCGCGCGGTCTCAGTCCAGTCCCAAGATTTCCTTCCCGCCATACCCTGAGGCGGGTGCGTGAGTGAGCCAGACGCTTGTCCAGCCCCTCTCTGCTGATACATTCATGTAGGTTCTGGCTTAGCCCGAAGCCTGCCAGAGCAGCAGCGTCGGCGACGGCGGCAGCTACAACCCAGATCTGTCAGCCAGCGTGTCCGTTTGTCTGTCAGTCTGTCACAGGACTTCCCGGTCCAACCCCCCTCCAAAAACCTCCAGGCCACCACCGCCCGACCGGAGAAGGGCCTCCCATTCTTTTTTCCCGGGCGGCTGATCGTTTCATCTGGGAAGATTCTCCCCCTCCGTCGTCTTTTCCCCCTTCAGTGCCAACGCGGACAGAGACAGAGACGGAGGGAAAGGGTGCGTTGTTCGCCACCACCAATCCAGACGGACCAGACAGATCTGTCCGCATTGGGCTGCCGTCTGCTCTGCCACGTCCTACGGCGGTGCTCTTCTGGCGCGGCGGGGGCCGGCGCAATGAAGACCGAGGTCCTTTGCCGGGCGGCGCGGACAGTGGGACAAAAAAGAACGGCCGCGCGTGCATTGCCATGCCATGCGACGGCAAGTTCGGAGGCTAATTGTTGACCCAGACGCGTCGAGCAAATCGCGGCAGCTCCTTAACGAAGGGGGCGCCAGTCATGGGTCGGACATCTCTCTGTGTGTGCGCGTGTGTGTATCCGCCCCCAATCCAAAGCCGTCCGTCAGTCAGCAAAGGCACGGCGTGTCAAGACGGCAGGCGGAAAATCTCCCTTGGTGGGCGAGAAGGGGCAGGTAACGTTGCAGATCGCCATCCCTTCCCTCCCTTCTCCCCAAACTGGAAAGGGCCTTTGATGAATACTCCATGAGAGAGAGCGGGCGGCGGCAAAAACAATCAAATTTGTTCCCGGTTGCGAACAGGAAAGGGGGCGGCGGAGGAGGAGGAGGGGGGGCGGTAAGGGCGGGTGTTGAAACTGGCCTGGAACAACTCCCGCAGGTGTCGCTGGCCCGCGCCGGGTCGAGCTGTCAGAGTGAAGAGGAGGAGGGAGGGAGGAGGGCAGGGCGCCTGTCCATCTTTCCCGGAACCCGGAGGCCCACACATTAAAGCGCATGTATGGACGATCCCCGTCATTGGTTCCGGCCGGGAGCCCCGATATGAGGGCCGAAACGGGCATTCCGTTGGCGGCCAGGAAGGGCAAGAGTAGATGAAGGGCGGCGGGCGAATCTGGCGTGGCTAGATTTTACCCGGATTTTCACTCTCGCCTATCGGAAACTCCATGGTCCCCCCCCAATCTGTCAGTCGAGGCGAGGCGGCCGTGACAGCCAAAACGGCGAGATGCACGCTGGGAATCCGGGGGTCGCAGCGGGCTTCCACTATCCGGGCCAGGAGGTTCGGTTCAGAAGACGCCTGGGAGGAGAGAGGAGGGGAAAGGGGAGAGAGACAACGCCGTCATCCCATCTTGTGGCCTGGCATGATCGGCAGCCGGCCACGAGCTCGCGTGATCGTCTCGAGATGGGACCGACAAAGACGGGATGACTATGCGTCTGGGTTCGAGCCGGACGAACGCTCCTCGATGGTCAACCAGTCTCAGGCCCTCCGTGGGCTCGGTGCTGGCAGTTTGTTGCTTCCGCGATCTTCACTCGAAGACTTCGAGAAGGCCCATCAGATTAATTACCCGCGGCCGAGCATTGGTGGACAATGGAGGAGTGTAAATATGCCTTGGTGAAATGGGTCTGGTGTAGAATTAGCCGCTGTTTCATGTCCCTCTTGCATCCGGAAGGTTACATCCTGTCAGGCCGCACTCGGCTCTTGTTTCCCCAGCCTGTCTCTCCATGTCGACGGGCGGATGCCAATTTGCATTATCTCGAGCCTGGCCAAGATGGGAGTTTGGAACATATCGGACTCTGGGAGCACTTGCTCCATCCTCAAACCCACTGAACCAAGAATGATCAGAGCAAGGATACGTCCCAGCTGTCCCAGCCAGGGTTTGCTCGGAGGAAGCCGACCGCAGCTCTTTACAACCGTACTGCAACTGGCAAGGGCAACACGGGGGCCCAGAAGACGAGTCCAACGCTGCTCGTTGGCGACGTGATCCGGGGAAAATCTCCACCCCGTTCCTGGGAAGCTGGGGCTGCAACTACCGGTGGTGACCCGCGGCGGCAGATACGAGGGGAGGACCTGCGCGCGGCAGGGGAAGCCAACCGGCGGTACAGGAGCGCGCGCTTCTGCGGTCAGAGTCGGACAGAGCAATCTGGGGGTCAGACCATCGAGGGCCGGACACGTCGTCCCTTCAGATCACGATTTGCGGGCGGGCTTGGGCGGCATCGCATTCGACGCAGGGAGATCGTGCGTACCCAGGCCGATGGCTGGTTGTTTGGGGGGGCCCACGGGCGTTCGAGCACACGGGCTGGCGGGCAATACAATCAACGAGTCAATGCACCCAGCAGACCCCTCAGTGAGCGGGTGGGCGGTTGACTGGACTGGTGAGCTGCCCACCCGTCGAGTGATATGTGACCGCGCTCTTGTGTTTGCTTTGCTCCTGGTGCGGCGTGTGCTCTGGCAAGGAGGGATGGATGGATGACCGACAGCCGAACCGGGATCTCGCGCCCTGCATCGTCTTTGCCCGAAGCTAGCAGCAAACCAGCGTAGTAGCAGACGCTTGTCCGGGTCCATGGAGACGACCCTGAGAGGGGCCGGGGCCTGGTAGTCGGCCATTCGGATATTTTCCCTTTGATTTGGCTCCTTCGGCAGGGTTTATCCAAGGCCTGTCCCCTCCCCGTCTCAGCCTAACACGCGGCTTGAATCCTGGGATCTGACGCGCCGCAGAATCAACTGCCGCGAGATTAGGCCGACGAGGATGGATAGGGCAGTTCACGGTAGACTGGCCGACCCGCCGTGATGGAGCGTCTGGGCTGTGGAGGGCTGGGTTCACGAGTCGAGCCCCCAAGAACAGCGAGTGCCGCGTGCTTTTGGACATGGCTGTGGGTGTTTCTGTTTGCGGAAGGTATTGTCGCACAGGGGGTGGCGAGTCCTGTCCTGTCCTGGCCGGCGATGAATGGCAAGTAGGTAGACCACATATCTGGACGTTGTGCGCCACCATCGGCCGGCCTCCTGGGAGGCTGCACACCTTCCATGCCAGCGGGGAGCGGGCTCGGGACCGACAGAGGGCGAGATGATAAGACGCCGGCCTATTTTTCGGCGGCCGGGATGGACGGGATGGCGACAGTGGGCGCCGGAACGAGCCCGCCTGCGGACTGTGCTTCTGCTGTGGCTGCTTATGAGATGATTATGAGGGCCCGCCGTTGTGACGCCAAAAGACGCCCATTTCCGTGCCGTGTCCTGTCGAGGCGGGTGGTTGGCATGTCCCCCCCATCCCCTGGCCCGGCTCCATCGTCGTCCGTTTCGCCAGGGAAACCCCAGGCTGCGCGTCTGTCTTGGCGGCGAAGCTCAACCCTGCAGCCGCCCACCCGTTTCTCGCCCTCTGGCCCGGGGCACCACGCGTCCGAGGAGAACACAGGGCCAACAAGTGTCTCTCTGTGTGTCCCTCTCCCAAGACTCGGCCACAGCACTCGACGCAGCCAAGGCTGCCGGTTGAGCTTGGGTGAGCTTGGTTGGAGCATCCAGAGGCAGCGTGGCCACGGTGGGATTGTGTCTGCGACGTTTCGAAACAAAAAGCGCCACGACCTAGGATTCTCCCGCATAACTAGCTGTTCCTCGTCAGAAGCAAGCTGGCTAGCGGCTGCCGTTGCGTGTGTTGGCAAATTGGGCTGGCTCATGCGGTGCCGGTGGATTTGTTAAGGCGGTCTTGATGCAAGCGGCGGTCACTGCTTGTCGATGCCTCGGGGTTGGGAGATGTGCTGTCACCTCTGGTGTTTGGTTTGCCCACCCCCCCCCCCACACACACACCCAGCTCCTCCCCCCAGCTCCTCCCCAACTGGCAGCACGTGGTACGTACCACGCAGCACACAGCCCTCAGTGCTCTTGACCCGGGACGCCAAGGCGCCATGGATCGAACCGGGGGGCTGTGATCCCGGCCAGGGCGCCGGAGCAAGCGCGCCAGCTCCTCGCCGGTTGCCGAGTCCCCACCCGGACGGGACGATCATGCTGGAGAGACCATTCCCGAAAGGAGCATAGCCGCATTGATGGTGGGCGAATTTGTGGTGAGGGCGGTGCCGTTGGCCGCTCCCAAGTTTGCTGTGCCGCAACGCACTCGCAAGAGCCTCCCGCCTCGCGGGTCCCTGCTCGGCACCGAGGGCGGCGCCCAGCAGTCCCGCCAACCGGGCTGGCCAGAGGGCAACCGGGCTGCACGCCGAATCACCGAGATAGGCGGGCGGCGGAAATGTGACCGGGCTGGTGGGCTGGTCAGGTAGTTGGAAGTACAAAAACGGCCGTTGGGGCGTGCAGGCTGGCGAAGCAAAGGAGGGTGGGTGGTTTCCGGGAAGGTTGACATATGGTGGGGGGCGGGTCTCCCACGCGGGCTGGATGGATGTGGTGGGTGTGTAGTACATTCCTCTGAGAGATGCATCCGATACAGGATAGGCAGTCAGTAAATGTTGCCACCGTCCGTCTGTCCGGTGTGTCTGTCCCGTCGGCTGGCTGGGTCTGGCGTTTGCTGGTCACGTCATGTACTTGGTCGGTATGTCCTTCGAGGATCGCTGCCCTAAACCCCAGAAGGGCGATCTCGTAAATGCCGGTAAGCTTCTCGAAAAGAGGCAGCATGGATGGGTGATTAGCCACGCAGTTTAAGCGGCATTCAACCTCTTCCCCGCCGTTCGAATAGCCCCGAGGCATGGGGCCGGCGAGGGAAACCGGGAATCAGGGTCACATCCCCCCCCAAACACGGGTGCTGGCGAACGAACCATGGCGTGCCGTGTCAAACCCCAGCCGGTGGGCCAGGATGGTTGGGTGGCCATGACTCTCTCTCTCTCTCTCTTCTCCCCACCCACCCCTGGGCAACAAGACTGCACGCACGCCATTGTTTCATTGGTGCTGTGTGCTGCGAGGGCTGCGACACCTGCTGCTCTCTGGCCGGCAGCGCGCCGTGGCATCGAGTAGACGGGTTGCCGTGGTGCAGCGTGCTACCAGGAGGCAGAGCCAATGCCTCTCTGGCTGAACGCATCAGGGTGCAGGTGTTGCGCGTCCACGGCATGTTTGGTTGGCCTTGGGGGTCCGAGCATGGACCCTGTATCCTGCGCTGGAGAGGACAGGCTTGAGACAAGGCTGTCTTGGAATTGGTGGTTATTTCGAGATTTGAGACTTGATATTTGAGCGAGGCGCGATGTGCGAGAGAGGCGCGGGCTCGAGGGGGCGCTTGCTGGGGTCGAGATTGGAGAAGCGGATGAGAGAGGGCGCAGGACGGGTCTCGCACGCGCGGGCGAGTGATAATCCCAGGGTTCGAGGGCTGCGCTGCTTGCGTCAGTCGTCCCGAACCAGAGTTGACTGGGACGGGGACTCGGTCAGTCAGTCAATCAGTTGGACGTGGCATGGAAAGGCTGGGCTGGGCTGGGTGATGGGTGACCCGCGCCAGAAAAACGCCAGAAAAACGCCAGAAAACGCCACACGCCGTACGGCCGTTGCAAGGTTTTGGGCGCCAAAAAGCAAGCCATGTATGTTTGCGTGGCTCGCCAGAAGTGCAAGAGGAAGCTGCAAGATGGAGATCGAGGGTCGAGGGCAGGAAAATGGCAATTGGCAATTGGCCACGCGATGCTGGTCCGTCGTGGCTTGACAGATCCCCCACGCCTGTGTCTGTGTCTGTCTGCCTCTGCCCACCACCGCAGAGCATCACCACATCACCGCTTTTGCACTCTTGCCCCTTGGGCTTGCACTTCGGCGCCGTGCCGTGCCCTGGCCTGCCTGTCCTGCACGCAGCGGACTCGGGGTTTCCTCGGTGACGCCGCACTGCTGCTGCCGTCATGCTGGCCTGCCAGCCCGCTGCTCGCCTGCTCATCTGCGACATAAAGCCGGCAGATAGTTCGTGTGACGGCGAGGGGCGGGCAGCCCATGCCCCATGGGGGAGGAGGCGCGGGGCTTGATTAACTTAAAAAGTTAAAGTATTGGCGAACCGAGAAACGCGCCCCAAGGTTGGGCAAGATCCGGGTCTTGCGGAGAAGGAGGAGTGTTACAGAAGAAGCTGGAGGGAGGGGGAGGGAGGGGGAGGGAGGGGGAGGGGGAGGGAGTGATTGGAACGAGGGAGAGGGAGACGGCACGGTTATTTTCTGGCGCTGCTGTGCTGCTGGCTAAGCTGGTGCTGTGAAGCTGTTGCTGCCGTCGTGAGTGGAGCGCGGTCTCATCTTCTGGGGTGCGTGGGCCTGGGGTTCCACATGGCGGGGCTCTGTCTGGGGGGTTCTGCCCTGGATCCCTGACCCAGCCAATGGGGAACGGGCAGCGACTGCCGTAACCGGGCCCGCCCCCAGGCATCCATGGGACCTGAGTGGCTCTTCCAATGCCCTGCTGCTGGTGTCCACCAATCCCCCACCAGTCCCAACCCAACCAGTCCCCGCCAGTGCAGCCCTCTCTGATGGGACGAACTGCTTCACGCATTGTCATCCATGGAACAAGAGCCAGACTGTGGAATATGTCGTATGGAATATCCGCTGACGAGCAGCACTTCCCGCCCGTCCATGTCGCGACCTGAGCCTCCGTCACCTGCCCAACCAGGCAGGAAACCGCCGGTGGAAGAGCTCCCTCCGCCTAACCAGGAACGGACAGGGGCAGCAACAGGGCTTGATATTCCCAATCCCAGCAGCATCCCAGCGCGGGCGCGATCGGCCATTGCAACACACCCAGATCTTCCTCGCCTTGGGGGGGTTCTTTTTTCTTCTTTTTCTTTTCCTTTGGTGCTGGGCACGCCATGGTCTCTCTGGTCTCTCTTGCCCGAGTTGCCCTGAGAGACGCTGCTGTGCGATGCATGGCTAGACTCGACGACGACGACACCGACATTGCATCTACCCGACCTCTGTGACCCTGTGACCCTGCAGCCCGTCAACCCGCCTCCTCGCTCGCCGGTTCGCCTTCATGCACCGGGTCAACCTGGCCCACCAGCACCACCGTTTCACGTGGTGGCCCAGCTGCTGGATCTCGAGTTCAGCCTGTCTCCGGCTCATGGCCAGCAGCGGCGGCGGCGGCGGCATGGCTCTGGCCCCGTCGTGGTAATAATCGATGGATGTCTGTCCGTCTGGTTGTCTGGCTGTTGGTGTCTCTGTCTGGTGCGCTAGCTGCCACGCCTCAGGCTCGCCTGCTATGTTCCCGGCCAGTTAATTAGACGCATACGAGCACACACTCTCGCCCTCCCAGACCCCCGCTCAGACGCTCTCTCTCGCTCACCCTCCCACTCACCCGTCTGGCTCCACGGCCCAGGTCCAGGTCCAGGTCCGTCTTCGTTTGCTGTTGCAACGGCGCCTGATTGACGCAGCGATCGCCGATGGGAACACCCCAGGGGTGCCTCTCGAGTTGGCGGGGGTCGTATCGTACAAGAGGGCTGTCGCTGGGCTGGTCCTGGACACGCCCAAGCGCTGACTGCCATGTCCACAGCCGACAGTCGCTCTGGTGTGTGTCGATGTTGGGTCGAGAGCATGGCAGGGTGTACGGGTACCGGGCTTGGCCGTGCCCGTGTCCCTCCCACCCCATCTAGGTACCCTTTGGGCACCCGCAGGCGGCATGTTGACACGCGAACCATGAGGGGGTCCGCTGTGCCCAAGCCGGCCCTATTCCAGCCCCTGGCACCTAGTACGGAATTGCCAGACAACAACCCCTGGCGGATATGCCAACCTCCCCCCTTCGCCCGCTGTCCCCTAGCCCCTACCCCCTGCCCGGCATTGGCCTTCCATGGCTTCCAAACCAGCTTCTAAAACACTTCGCCCTCTGTTTCCACCGCCCGAAAAACCGTGTTGCGCACGGGGGTGATGCGCGCCAGGGAAGTCAAGCCACGGACGGCACCTGGCCTGCTGCTCGCTGTTCCCTCGCCCCCCCTTTCCTCCCCTCCTGGACACACCCCAGGCCGCCAGGCCCCCGGGCCTGACCACACCCGTTCACCCGCCCGGCCTCCTCCCACGATCGGCCCTGGCTGGGCACCGCACCCCTGCCCTGCGCCTGCAGCAGTAGCCTGCCAGCTGTGGGCTGGCCCGGGCTGGGCTGGAACCGTCCGGGGAGTGAGGATGGCGAGTGTGGCCGCCAGGGAGCCAGTCACCCAGGCAGGTTGGCAGTCAGGCAGTTTGGCCAGCCAGCTGGGTATGGTGTATGGGAGTAGTCAGCCAGTTAACTAGCTCACCTCACCTCCGAGTTAAGAAGACTGGCCGGCCCTCCCTCTCCGCCCTGGCAGCCAGCAGGACGCCGATAGCACCTCTGCTCTCTGTCGATATTAACGCCGCCCTCAATCTCCCGCAGTGGCCCACCAGCCCGGCTTTGCCATATTGCTCTGACACCTCCCGACTGACTGCAACCCCCAAACAGCCTGCTGCCGCCCGAGCGGCCTGCATGCTTGGAGCGGCTTCCCCAGACTCCAGACTCGCCGAGCACGTCCCGCCAGTCCCACCCATTCAAGAGCCGGGCCTTGGCAGCTTCGAACAGATGATATAACACCAGACCTCCCGGCTGCCCACCGCACCCCTTGACCCCCCCTCTCCTCGGCCCTGTGCTGCCGGAACACAAGACTAGATCTACTCGTGCCGTTTCCTTGGTCACACGCCTCTCGCTCGCTCTCCGTGTCTCGCCAGACCTCACGACAAACACAAGCAAGAAAAGGGAACAAAACCCCTAGCACCTTCTCGAGCACCGTCAGGCCGACGACCACTACCAACCACCGGCCCCCAGCCTCATCCCATCGCCATCACACGCCATCGTTGTCACCCCCTTAAA
>MU855562.1:0-34625 GCA_033296695.1 Staphylotrichum tortipilum | reverse complement strand
CCCCCCCCACCACCTTTCCGATATCCGATCTGCATTGCCTCTGAGTCGTTTTCATTTCTTTCATGAAATCAGATCGGCAATTTCCTGAATCCCCTCCATTTCGTACTTGTCCAACTCTCCAATGTCTCTTTTGCGCAAAGTTATGGAGGCCGGAGACTAGGGCGAGAAGGAGCGCTACAACACCATACCTTGCCAACGTCATGGTTAGACACAAGAACTCCGAAGGAATCAGTGGCTTGGGAGGACGCCGTAAACCTCCGGGCCCGAAAACGGGTACGGGTCTCCGCAACCGGAAAGCAAACACAGTTACGAGCCACACTCGTGGGAGGCACTGTATCGAAGCCGTGATGCTCACGAGCTGACGTCACAAGAATGTGCCTCAGACAAGAAGCTGTTTTTTGGCATGTGGCTAGTAAAGTCGGTTCTTTCCCCCAAGACTCTCCTAATCTTATCCCGCAAATTTGGACATGATGCTGCGCCACGCTTCCAGATTCCCTTGGTGCTCGTGGTAGCCCTCCACGACGGGGTTGGTTTCCGTATCCGTATGGTCACGGCCCGTGACGTCAATATGCTAGTGAGAGCAGAACGGATATCAACCCGAACCTTCAAGGCCGAGAGTGTCACTTTACGAAAGCTCTTTATCTACCCTGCAACTCGAGGATACGGGAATCGGGAATGTGCCTTTCCGGCCGTGTCTCGGAATGGCAGCACAACGACAAATTCAGGTACCCAGGTATACACATAAGTGAAGGTGGCCTCAGAGATTATTAACGCCGAATGAACGGCTCATCGGTGCCAGAATTCGGGCTTGTAAGCTGCCATAACTCGAATTGAGGAAAGTGGCTCTGACTCATTATTAAACAGGAAAGCGACCCTGGGAAGGATCCCAAGTTGAGCGTACGATGGCGAATACCAAGGAAACAGACAGTCCATATTGGCCAACCAAGAGACGTAACTGAGAAAAAAATGGGTATCGCAAGTGTCGACTGAGCCCAGGCCACCACAAGTGGACACGAGAGTTAACCATCGACCGTCCGAGGCGGCGGGGTCTTGTCAAGCACCAAGCCAGGAGCTTATCAGATGCGCGAGCGATACCAACGCCGCCGTCGATAGGCTCCATCAACTCGAGCGGTGCGACGACGACGATGAACCCAGTAGATGCTATTCCATATGTCAGTACCTGTTGTCCGATGCCGGGCCGGGACACATCTGGCAGGAAGCAGACTCACCCCAAAATCGTGCTTGCCAGCCAGCACAGGGCACTCAGGAAGGAAAATGCAATGGTGGTCTTCCATCGAGTGCACGACACGGTACCGTCAAGAGAAATGCCCCCCCAGTCGAAGATGTAGCTGGCACCCAATCGTCAACAACTTCCGGCGCCGATAGTGCTAAGTACTCGCGAGCTGAAGACAGGTAGGCACTCACCCGCAATTATCGTCCAACCAGTCGACTAACAAGCCGAAGGCAACAAACCATGCCACGCTGATGACGAAGTCAGCCGGCCAGTGGATAAAGGAACCGCTAAACGGTATCAGCCAAACTATGGCGAGCAGGATCGAGAGCCCGGCGACAGCCTCGGTGAATATGAAACGCCAGAGCTGCCGCGAGTCGACGTGGCGGAGGGTATGCAAGTAGTGGCCATTGATGCCTGCCACGATGGCGGCAAAGGCCATCTCCGCGAGGCGGAGGATGATGGAGAGGAGGTCGACAATGATCATGGTATAGCGTTGGCTTGCTCTCGCCGAGGTTCCAAGGTGGTAAGAGGGGGGGGGGGAGGTGTTCACGTGGTAAGAGAATATGCTGACATGAAGTGTCACTGTCGAGACTGGCTGGTCCACGACGGCATGGCAGCTGGCGGAGGGCGGCCATATATCTAGTTTGACTCACCGCCAACGCACCCTTTTGTATGACAGGTTTGGGCGGCCAAATACCCAAGTCTATTGTCGTCATCAAATTGCCCTGATTCCTGCCGCGGTCCAGCGAACGAGCCGATGATCATCAACCAGCATCAAGCTACGGCGGTTGGCACACCATCATAGAAGTCACCACGTAAGGCCACCATGGTTGGATACTGCAATTCAGTCATACCAGGGAACGGTTTCGACTCGGGTACCCCTCCACACTGCTTGGTTGGCCACCATCTCAAGCGTCTTGAGTGGTCACAGCCCAGCCCCTCGTGGTTGGGTCGTGGCAGTTAGGGCTGGAGGCCTGATGTCATGACGTCGATCGCAACGCATCAAACACCACACCCAGTCCAGGGAAACAGTACCCAGGAAGCAGGAAAGGAAAAATAGGCTTGTCCAACATTTCCACGCACAGGACGGCAACGGGGCAGAAAATCCCCTTGCACCCTGTGAGCGAAGTGATCACGCGTCGCGTTCGTCTCGGCTCATACAGATCAGGAAGGCTGTGTGTGTCACAAGCCGGAGCCAAGTTGCAACTCTGCAAGCATGGCTGCGTCCTGTTGTGTCATCAACGCCAAACTTCGCTGACTCTTGCATAACGGTGCCCCCTATCAGGGCGGACGCATTGATGCCTGGACATCAAGGGTGTTGTGCCACTCGGCATTCCTCTCAGCTATGGTGGTTGCGAATAGCATGCCGCCCAGGGCTTGACGGTACATTCGGAGAAGAGAACCCCTCCAAGAATACCTGCTCTAAAAAAACGCCGTGATGACTATTGGGATTTGGGCCTGTGGGGGAGATCGGCCTTGCTGGGCGAGCGTCCAACACGACTTCAGCGCTGCAGGACGCCTGGCTTTCGCGGGACTCCTCGAGCGCAAATCAGGTGACAGGCTGTGCAACCACAGGGCCGCGCACGACAGCAGCCGCCATGCCCTTCCAATGCTAGCCCTGGGTGGTTGGAAGCCGTTGCCCGGGTGGTGTTGGGCATGCGGGGTAGCGAACAGGGCGTGTGGGGCAGGTTGGACGGCGAGCAGCAGCGTCCCTGCTGTGGGCGGGGTTCGGGCATTCGAGATGCGCAGAGCTTCCGCTAAGGTCGCCGTTAAGGTGTTGCGGTTGTCGCGGTCGGAGATAGTAGCAGCCCTGGGGTTGGCCGGTTCGTCCGGAGAGCCCCCTCAATGATGACGTCGTGACAACGGCAGGGGAGCCTCCCTGCTTGGGTGGTGGGTGGGGAGTATTCATCACGGAGCAGGCCGTGCGCTGGCTCTAAGGTTCGTCTTCGAGGCGGGGCACATCCTGTAGTCTCGGGGTTGCCTGCCCTTTCCTGTCGCCTCCAGATGCCGTGAAACGCACCGGCTGCTTGGCCGCTCGAGTCTGAGAGCTCGCAACCCAACTCGTCAGCAACTCCATGATCCGGAAGCCACCCTGTCGGCAAGCCAAATATCCAGAGCCCATACACCTCGTGTGTGCAGAGGTACCGTAAGCGCCCATCTCAGCAGGCCCAAGAAGGCGAAGTCCAGCGCCCCTGCCGCTGGGAGGTGGGGCGTTCGCGTGGCATCAAATCAGATCGCTGGCCAAGACTGGTGACGTCGCCCGGCTACAGGAGGCCTGCTTGCCCAGTCCTTCGTCGCCTGTGGGGGGTTTGTTGGGGAACGGGCAAGCTGCTGCGCACCAGGGCCATCCCCGTCCCTGGCGCAACGGAGCGCAAAACTCGGGGTTCAAATTGGGCCCTGATCGATGCGCGATTGGGGGATTGGGGATTAGGGGATTGTGAATCAGCGACGGCCTGCGCTCGTTTGTGGGACCAACTGGGGCAAAATGTCGAGCGGTGGACAGCAAGCAATCTTAATCTGGGCTTGGAGACTCGGTGTTCGGGCACCGCCCCCTCTTGGCTCTTATAATTTGTTCCCCCACCACGACACAGCTGCTGAGTGCGATACCCCTCTCGTCCAAACGGGCAACAACAAGCAGCACGAGTGGCGTTGTTGGGAGTCCTGTTAGGTCGATCGTTGCCCCTTCGAACGCTCGAGCCTGGCTTTGGCGCCACAACTCCCCAGCCCTGAAGTTCTCGCCCTGCCGACTTTGCCAAGCCGCCCTCCCGCGGCAGCCTTGAAACCCTGATCGACATCATCGCCTGCATCCCACCCCCATCTTTGACTCTCAGCGTTCGCCAGCGCAGACCTCTTGTATCCACCAACATTTTAAGGCTCAACTTGAAAAATTCGCCACGATTCTCGACAGCACAGATATGAGCGATGCCATGGACTCCAGCGGGCTAAAACGCAAGGACACAACAAAGGGCCCGCCCCTGCGCATCCTATCACTCGGTACGTCCGTCTCCCAAGGGTGACCCATGTCAGCGCAGCATGGGGACCGGCCGGCTCACTTACCTGTCTCTAGATGGCGGAGGCGTGCGCGGCTATTCCATGTTTCTCATCCTCCAGGAGCTTATGCACCGGACGTTCGTCGAAATCGAAGGCCGGGCACCCCGACGAACCGAGATCCCCAAGCCATGCGACCACTTCGACCTCATCGTCGGCACCGGCACCGGCGGCCTTATCGCGCTGATGCTCGGCCGCCTACGCCTCGACATCGAGACGTGCAAGGAGCTGTACGTCCGCCTGACCCGCATGGTGTTCGAGACCGACAAGACCATCGCGGGCATCCCATACCGCCCGACCCTGTTCAAGGCGACAAAGCTGGAGGAGGCAATCAAGGAATGTGTTGGGGAACATACCGTATACGTGAAGGAGGGCAATGACGGTTCCGACGCTGGGAGCATCAATCCGCTGAGCCCCGTTTCGCGCTCGAGCGCCGCCCGCCCGCAGAGGCATTCCAGCAATGCGAGCGTCGTCAGCTTCAGCGCGCGGAGCCCCAGCGCGCAGATGGCGAGGCCTTCCTCCTCCCGCTGGGGGAACCCCAATGCTCGCCTCTATGACGAGAGGGAGAACCGGACCAAAACGTGGGTCCCCTGCTGCACACCGGCGCTTGTGTCGCTCTTTCATCGCTCGCCGCTCCTGACCGCTGACCGACTTGTTGGTTCTTAGTGCCGTGACCGCGATGTACAAAGGCACCTCGAAAGGCGGATCGCCGGCCATGCTGCGCTCCTATGACTCGAGGCGAGAGCCGGCCCCCGAATTTGACTGCAGAGTCTGGGAGGCGGGTCGGGCAACGTGCGCCATCGGCCTTGCCTTCAAGCCCATCCAGATCGGGCAGTCCGTGTTTCACGACGACGGCGCGGGCAACTTCAACCCGTCCCTGACGGCGCTCGACGAGGCGGTTGTGAACGAATGGCCAGGCCGCGAGGTTGGCGTCTTCGTCAGCATCGGGACCGGGAAGCGGCCAAAGGGTAGCGACGCCAACTCGGCCCTCTGGTACGAAGGCTTCCTGGGCGAATTCGCGGATGCCAGGAGGAAGTTGATTGCAAAGATTGAGGGCTGCGAGAAGATTCACGAGTCGATGAAGCAGGAGCACCTGGCAAGGCGAGGCGTCAACGTCGAGAACTACTACCGGCTGAACGTCGAGGTCGGCGTGGGCGAGTTCGGCATGAACGAGTGGAACCGGCTGTCCGACATCAGCACCAACACCAGGAGATACCTCGCCAGGGAGCCGGAGCAGAAGAAGGTGGAGGGCTCGTCGGCAAAGCTGGCCAAGATTCACTTTGCCAAGCAGAGGTGGGAGCGCCTCAGCCAGGCGGGGCCGGACGTGGCACAGGTGGTGCCCGATATAGCACTCCCCCTGGCGGTGGAGCTGCCAGGCGACATGCCCGCCACGTTCCCCCTCCCTCGCACGCCGCCCAGTCGACAGTCCTATGACTCGGGGCACGACATGCTGCCCGTACGCGGCACCTCGCCGTCGCCAAGGAGTTCTGGCGAGCCTCCACGACAGTCCCCGACGCTCAACCAACTGCCGCACCCCGCTGCGCCTCCAGGGGCTCCGCCGCCAGCACCGCCCGGTCGCCCGGCCAAGCCCCCCGGAGTTAGCAGCCCAATTCGGAACGAGGTTGCGGCTGACGGGTCGGTCCGCCTGCTGGTCAGCGCGCCGACGCCGTCGCAGTACCGGATTGCCGTGGGAGCAGACATGGCTGCGTTTGGGGGACCCGACGATCATCACCCAAGGCGATTTGACGACCCTCTGCAGCCGCTACCACTCAGGGTAGGACCGCCACCGTTGCCACCCAAAACGCCACTCCCGGATCGCGTGGCCGCCTACGGCCGGGCGTCTGCCCCCGTGCTGCCTTATCCACTCGACGACGAAGCGCCGCCAGTGGTAAATATGGCGAGCAAGCCCAGGTACAGCGCTCGGTAGGCGAGCGCTAGAACGAGTCGCCGGAGCCCTGGCGCGCCGAAATCTGCCCTGGGAGGCGGTGGCAATGTCCAGCGTGGCTCAGGCCGCATTTCCGTTTTCGAGTCTCATGAAACGATATCCAGAACGATGTTTGCCATGTAACGCTATATCCGGTCTCTGTTTGCAAAGGTGGTTGGTTGTTGATACACGGGATCCAGGCGTTCGGAGGAGTCCACCAGAAGTGCGATGATGTTTTTTTCTCGGCTGGGGGTTGCTGGCGAGGGACGAGCCAAATTTAGCATGGCACAGGGCTGAGTGAGATGGCGGCGGAGGCTTGTGCTGTTAGAAAGGACCAATTATTTAGTAATTCTGTGCCCGGTGTCGAGAATCCTGTGTCCCCATCTGCGCCCTCGTGAAACACCGTCACATGGTTCGTGGCTGTCTGCTCAGCTGAGGCAGTCTAGGCCGACCATCGGTCGGTTTTGTGTGTGTGGGAGGAGCACCCATGATCCACCCCCCCTTTCGCTGGTGTGGTTCATCTGGTTCCAGCTTGGTTGCTCGGCAGACCGGTCTGGGCCCTGTGCGCGGGTTTAGCGCACCTGGCAGACAGCCAATCGCCAGGCGCCCGGCCCCCCTGTAGAGTGGATCTCCCAGGCAAGCTTTGCGCTAAATCACAGCGCGGTCCAGTCTGTCGGTGCCGTTTCATCATGCTCAGTTGGATCCAATGCGAACTTTATTTTGACAGACAGCCCGTCATTCCAGGTTCCTCGTCGCCCCCAATCAAGCCAGGCCCGAACGATCGGCGCCCAACGTCGAGCAGAAATCGCCATATGGTACCAGATAAGCGCAACAACACGCGGACATCGGCATCCTTTCGACGCACAATGCGATGGTGGAGGGAAAACTTGGGTTTGGTAAAGAGGTAGGTAGGCAGGCTCCACGGCCGCGGGAAGCCATCAGCTCTGGCGTCGTCCCCCGAATCGGGCACAGCTGCAGCAGTCTCGTCCTTTGGAGATGAGAGCCTGCAGCCCCTGCAAATGGTTTACTGCGGCCCACTGTGCCATTCAGCCCGGCGGCGCCAGCCCCCAAGCTCTGGCGGGGTGGGTTGAGCACGGGTCCAGGATATCCATTGGTCCGTCGCTGCCACCCACAACCTGACCGTGGATGGGGTTCCCCCGCCAGGCCTCACGCCTCCCAGCTCGTTCTGGTTATGCCATGGCTGGACGCGATTCCGGAGAGGGAGACAGCGAGCCTTTTCTGCTGCTTGCCTCGATCTAGGCCTTGGAGCACGGGATAGAGAGCGGACGCCACCCACGCGGACACCCACATTTTCGCCCCAACGCGGCGCCCTCCCCCAACCACACACAACATCGTTCCCGTCGCCGGAAAGATTCCAGGTGGACGGGCCCAACTCTCGGTCTGTCTGGCTGGCGGTGCTACCACACCCGCATTGCTCGCTCGATCTGCTGACAATATTCGTTTGGCCCATGGGACCGTCGCGCCTCAGGTCGAGGCGGTCCATCAAGCCGTCAACATTTTCCCAAGTCCAAGTAAGTGGCTTCGAGCTTGTGGGTGGGAATGTGCTGGCATCCTCAGACCAGATGACGGACAAAGCATGATGTGGCAGTGTCGATGTGAGGTGCCCCGTCGGGGCGCCAGGTGCAGAGGGGCTGGCAGCCAGCCCTGGCCCGAATCTCCCACTTCCCCTTTCTCTCTTCGAGGTCGCTCCCCGTTTCGTCGAACGACACTTGATCGGCTGGCTCGCCATGCCATGCCATCCCCCTGTTTTGGCTTGGCAGAAACCGTGGCCGGAATTCAGCTTCTCCGGCAAGGGCGCCGCCGAGGAGACAAGCCACTCACCGCTCGGGACCAGGTTCAACACGAAAATTGAACTAGCGGCACCGCCTCCGGCACAAGTGCCGTGGCATACCCGCCATCCAGGTCCATTTCAACTTCTGCGGCAGTGAGAGCGAGCCGCTTCAGAGTCGGCCATCTTGTCAGCTAATTATCTTGGGCTTCGCTGGCCCGCCGCCTGGATCCCCTGGTCCAAAAATACCCCCCCCCTTCCCCACCGTCCCCCGACCCAGACAATTTAATGCCAGCCCGGAGCCCCCAGTCTGTGCACTATGACTGTGCTTGACGACCCTGCCCCGGCCGTCCGGCCAGAAAACAAGCTTTTATTACATCACACACACACCCCCCCAGCTCACGTCTCGCAGGACCCATCCCTTGTCCTGTCTGATGTGCCCGCGCGCTGTTCCAGGTGCCAGAACCAGCCGGCGACTGATACGCTAGTCCCAAATCCCGAAAGCCTTGCATGGTCAAGCCTGATCTTGCCGTAATTTTTGGAACCCCAAAGCATCTGGTCTCTCCCTTATAAGTCAGCCCTACAGTACAAACCCCCCCCCCCCCCCCCCCCCCCCCGCCCACCCCCGTCCAATGCGGGTGTTGTTTGGGGACATTCAAGCTCGCCGCCCGAACAGAGCAATGTCCGAACCGATGCAGGCCCCAGGACCACGCCCACCACGTGCCGAGAGGACGACGACCTCGTGCGGGGAGTGTCGGCGGAGGAAACAAAAGGTAAAGTCATTGACGATCTTATCATCATCATCATCATCATCATCACCATCTCGAGTCCTTCTATCTTGTCTGCCACAAAATCACGCCCTGGTGGCCTGAGCTTCGGGGAGCCAGGTCCTTCGAGAGACACCAGCAGCACCACTATCGAACACCGACCCCCTTGAGCGTCAGAGAACATGATGTTGATTTACGCTGCCGGTCCCACAGTGCAACCAGGGACAGCCATGCAGCAACTGTGCGAGGCGGTTTCCGCAACCCTTATGCGAGTACAAGCCAAGTATCAGGTGTGTCTGGTCCAAATTTCCTCCAGCACCCCAGGCGGGCACCGAAGATCTTGCTGACCCGGGACGAGATAGGCGTCCCAGCGCTGTGGGGTTTCCGCAACGGCCGGCCTTTGCCGTCTCCCCGTCACCGTCGGCCCATGCGAGAAGCGGAGGCTTTAACCCTGAGGCCCTCCGACAACCCCCTATTTCCCAGCCCTCGCCGCTCTTCCCCCCTTGGAACCCACAACCGCAGAACAGCGAAGATGTGGGGGACCTCCTCTGGCCTGGGTTCGATTTCTTTGGGCAGTCTCCAACACCAACCCTAACTGCGCAGCATGCGTGGAGCGCGGACCAGCAGAGTCTCTTCACATCCATCATCGGCTGCGAAGAGGGCTGCACGTCACATTCGGAGGACGTCCACGACGCCATCAGGATCCTTCACGCATATCGGCCGGGCCAGAGTCAGTGGGCGGGCAACAGCTGGGCCCCGGCCAGCGCCTGGACCCTGGTGCCAGCCATGTCCTTCGGGACCAGTGGTCTCTCCTGGCCAGGTGCGGACCTAGCTCAGGACCTTGTGTCGGCGCCAGTAGTGCGGGTAATGCCAAATTCAGAGCTCTTGATTATTTGTACGTCAAACACACCTCTGGCTCCCTCCTTCCAAGCCCATGCCTGCTCCCCCTTTGGCAGCCCGGCTCCAAGAAACATCATGCTGATCGCAATTTGTGTCCAAACTCAGTCATCAAGTTTATGTCCCAGTTCACAGCTTCGCTGGACGGAAACCCGGAAGCGTCGAATCCCTACATCAAACACTATGCCCCATACTGCCTCAACTCGCAGTTACTGGCGCAAGTCGCCACCTATTCGGCGGCATGCTTCCTGACAGACTCGGGACACGTCGAGAGGACCGTGGCCATGGCGCACAAGGGCCATGTAATCAAGCTCTTGAACGAGCATATCCGGTCACAGCTCTCAGCAAGCGACGAGGTGATAGCTGGTGTTGTGCAGCTTATTCTGGCCGAGTGGTGCGTGCTGTCTACCCATCCCGTCGCCGGCGGTGCGCCATCAATGCTTCTTCCCCTATTCCCTTAACGCGACACCCAGCCCTCACCAGAG
This sequence comes from Staphylotrichum tortipilum, assembly GCA_033296695.1. NCBI lineage: Eukaryota > Fungi > Ascomycota > Sordariomycetes > Sordariales > Chaetomiaceae > Staphylotrichum > Staphylotrichum tortipilum. The sequence continues at coordinate 24,481 of MU855562.1, read as the reverse complement.
AGCGAAGGCCAAGGAGAGGATGAGATCTGACACTTACTACCGCAGGCTCTGGGGCAACACCAATGATCTGCGGGCGCATCTCCGCGGCCTTCGAGAGATGATCAGATTCCGAGGAGGGTTCCGTATGCTCGGCCTGCACGGACTGATCAGTAAGCTTGCAATATCGTGAGTGCTCTGTCTCTGCTTCCCCGTCGGTTATGCCTTCGCAACCGCAACTGATGTGGACTTGCTGGGTCTTAGATTGGATGTTGCGGTTGCCCTATCCTTTGAGATCTCGTCGTTCCTTCGAGAGGGCCCCGAATTCGACTTCCGCGACAACTCCCAGATACCTCTTCGCATCGCCCTCAACACTCCCTTGATTTCTTCATTGGTGGCATTCTCCTCGTGCGACACCGCCCTTCGCATACACCCCGCCGTCGCCTCCATCCTCGACGACATGCGCTTCCTCCTCGCCGCCGTCCTCGCACTCCCGGAGTCACCGTCCGCAAAAGAGCTCCAGAAGGTACACACAACATCGGCTTGGATACACGAGCGCATATCCAGCCTTCCGGAAGACTCCCCAGCCGCGCGACGACCCTCGGCCACAAGCTCGCCTTTTGCCAGCAGGGCCTCTTCGGCCATGCCGGAAGCGTCCTCGGAGGACCAGCAGCACCCCCTAGCAGGCCGCGGTAATCCACGTCCCCAGCAGCACCAACACCACCAGCAAAAGCAACCCCGCCGGGCCTCGGCGCAAAGTCTCTCCCTCGAGCACCCCCGAGTCCCGTCACGCTCTCCTCCGCCCCCTGGCCCCGCCACCCCCGCCGCCAGCGCTGGCCAACCCGGGCCTGCTGATCCCAGGCCGGACTACGTCTACCAAGCCGTTCGCCAGGCAGCGCTTCTCTACAGCCGGGCCATCATGCAGCGGCGACCTTTCAGCATGGTGGTCGCTCCGGCCGAGTTCCTCCAGCTCTGGACGACGGCCTGGCGCGTGCCGCTCTCGACGTGGCGCTCGCTGCTGGGCGTGCTGAACTGGATCCTGCTGCCTATCGTCTCGTGCGGGAAGGCAGCGGCCGCGCAGCCGCACGACCGGTTCGTCAAGGGCATGATGAACATCAGCCTGTTCCAGATGGGCATGGACAACTGGGAGATCGCGAGCGCCGTCATGGAGGCTGGCCTGAGCCTGCAGCGGTGGCTGGCCGGTGGGGTAAGGAAATCTGCTGCCAGTCCTCCCCTCGGTGGGGGCGAGCGCGTTTCGGGTGGCATGGGAGGCGAAGGGAGCGGTGGTCTCGGCGGCGATGACCACGCCGGAGGTGGCGGCTTGAGGTTTGGCGAGGGGGCCGGTGGAGGGCTCGAAGGAAGGGATATGGGAAAGGGGAAGGGGGTATACGGGCAGGCAAACTTGGGTTGCTGACCCACGCCCGCTTTCGGCCACTTTTGCTGGGCTGGGTCAGAGGGAGTTGGATCGAGGGGGAGCTCGAGGCTGGCCTGGGGGTTTTTTTTTTCGCCCAGTGTGTGTTAGACAGAATGATTTTGTGCGCTATTGAGAAATTCGATACCCATTCAAGCTGTTACCAGTGGAGTTTGAGACAAACGTGCCTGGCTGGCATGCCGCATCAGTCAGACTGTGTGGTTCAGGTAAACAAAAGGGGGTGGGGCAGCCCCTGGCTTGGCGGCCGAGATGGCACCATGACAGTGTCTGGCATGCAACAACAACAGTGGGCAGCGCGGCAGGCCAACTCTTCGTACCCCTGAGGCCTTTGCAATCCCAAATATCGGTGTAGCTAAACCGTCCGAGTTCTGGTTGACACTTCGATAGCATCCTGCATGCTGTGGCACTCCTTAGCGGCTCGAACTACATACAGATGGCCTTACTGTAAAACGCTCCGCAAACAACAGCCCCCGGTCTCTGGGGTAGAAGCGCGATTCACCGGTGCCATCTCCCATGCCGCAGCGGGTGAACTACCTCGCGAAATTGCCAGACAGTGGGTGGGCATATGTAGCATCCGAGCCGTTGGGAGGGGCAGCTCTGTTGCGCAGGTCGGTGGTGATGGGGTACGCATCCATCAGCCACAGAAATCCTGGCTTCAGCAGTTGCAGTGGTTCAACAGCACATTGCCGTTGTAGATCATATCGGAACCACAAAGATGGCAGAGCAGACGTCACTCAAATACAATTGCGGAGCCCACAGCGTTGCCTGACCACTCTGGTGTCGTTCCTACACAGTAGCAAAGCGCCAGACGACGAGACATCTCTCAACAGCGAGATCATGCACTCGGTTCACGTTGCCCGGGTCTCCGGCAAGACACATCTGGACATCGATGTGGTCGTGTTGCCGTACGCACATGTTCCCGCCTACCCCGCGGGCTGGGCAGCTTCACCGCAAGAGCCAACGGGAGCAAAGAATGCGAGACGGTGCCAGGAATGAGAATCGGTGGCCAGTAGCGGTCAGGAAAGCCCCTCGTCATCTCTCGGCTGTGTGGAGCGGTGCTCGATAAATTGGTGAAGTGGCAGCTCAGTGCCCAATGGCAGATGCAGGCATCTGCAGAAGGCTGGCGACCCTCCAATGGGACCCCGAGGCCGCCGCACCACTGCGGGCTCTGGCAGTCTCAGGCCTCGCCGTGCATGGCTCCATTGCTGGCCTGATTCGCCTCTCCCATTCCAAGATCCGACGGAAGAGGCCCGAGACAGAACAGAGACACGAATGCATCGAGACGATGGGAATAAGGTTGGGCAGAGACGCATGCATGCAGCTTCGGGAGACGATCGGGCTGCGGTGCAAGGTGAATAGCGTCGTCGTTGTCCAGGGCGGGCCGCATCACTCGACCCTCCAGGCCTCAACGCTCTCCACGAACGAGAGCCAGCCTGCGATGCGGCAGCGGCAGCGAGGAGCGGGGGTTCGACGCAGCCAGTGTTCTGGAGAAGGCGCAGTATCCGCCGTCCCTGGTACCAGCGAATGGCTTGACAGCCGACCGACATCTGGTGACTGCTCAGAAACAAGATACAACACAACAAAAATATTGGGAAAATAAGAGGAAAGATGAAGAGAAAGGAAATTGTGGCGGATGCGAGGTCACAAGCATCATGCTGAACACAGCCGCCATCAACTCTGAGGGGGGATCTGGGGGACACGATTGGATTGCTGGCGGCTGGCTGGGTTTAGTTGAGAAAAAACAAGGCCCAGCGCCGACCTGCGCGACCAAGCCCAGTCAATCACACATGGCTCGTGCGCTCTCGTCCTCTGGCCGCTGTGAGTGGACACAAGGCAGACAGTCAGCCCCGCTCCCCCTCCTGGCGAGGGAGCGGCGAGTCGCGCATGGCAGCCAATGAGGCCGCGCCATCGCCCTGCCACAAGGCTAATCGAGAGCAGCCAGCACAGCCTTACCGCAAGTGTCTCTGCCCGCCCGCCCCCCCATGCCGCCTCAAGCATCTCGCTCCGCGTTTTGCTCCTCTTCGCCCTCCGCCGCCAATTCGACCATCACCTGCTGTTCTCAGTCTGCGATTGCCCCCGACTTTCCAACGCGCCCCAGAGGGAGGTCAACGGCAGCCGCAGCCTGGCGAAACCCTCCGACTCGCTTGGCGAAACACCGTCGGCCGCTTCCCGTCGATTCCCCCGCCCACTCAGATCGAGGCCGCTGTTTCCAGCTGTGGCCCCCGACCATGGAGCCGTCTTCGAAGCGGAGGAGGCTGGCTCCGAAGATGCCCGAGCCTCCGTCAGTGCCTGCGCTCCCGGCAACACCGCAGGCACAGGCGCAGCAGGCTCCTCCTCCCCATGCTTTCCCCCAGGACCAGGTACGTCGACCCGTGTCTACGTACCCACCCCGCCCGGCGCTGGCTCTGACGTTGACGACGCCCGCCAGATACCGCCACAGCACTACCCGCACGCCGAAGCCTCCCCGCGATTGCCAGAGCGCGATGAGTTCGAGGCATTCGCCCGGCACCTCCAGGATGCCGCCATCCACATCCAGCAGCAGACCCTGAAACCGAAGCACAGCAGTGTGTCGGTGTTGATGCTTCGCTGGGAGGAGGACACGTCAGTTGAACAAGACCTATTGGCTCTGGAGAGGGTGTTCCGCGAGCGATATCACTACCACACTGACCGATGGGCCATCCCCACCGTCCCGAACCCGAGCATCAAGCTCGGGGTCCAGATGGCGTCATTCCTGGACAACGCCCGGCCCGACCACCTGCTGGTCATATACTATGCCGGTCATGGTTATGTCGGGCCCGACAACCAGCTCTTCTGGGCCAGGTGAGTTGCAACCGGCGTGCCTGTCCCGTCATGTGCTCTCCCAGCTGACCTCTCCTGCACAGCAACGCCCGCGACGACGCCGCCAAGCTAAAGTGGGATGGCGTGCGCTGCTTGTTTGAGGATGCCCAGTCCGAGATACTGCTGTTGATTGACTCCTGCGCCGTGTGCGATGCGCCCATGGCTGGCAGTCACGGCGCGAAGCAAGCCATCGCTGCCTACACCCCCGACCAGAGTTCTCTGGACCCCGGGCAGCACTCCTTCACAGCCACCCTGGCTGAGACGCTCCAGAAGCTTGGAACCTCGGGTCGGCCCTTCAGCGTGCAGAAGCTCTACGAAGACCTCCACCAGAGCAGGCTACAGGAGAACGCGCACGCGCTTGCCAAGGTCCCAGCCAATGGGTCGACGAAGCCGAACCCGGTTGCTGAGAGGTTGCCGTCATTCTTCACCCTGACGCCGGCAAAGGGCCAGGGCATCATTCTGGTGCCCCTGGACCCAAAAGCCGCTCAGCTGCAGTCACCGCCTCACTCTGCCGACGTCGATGCCCAGAATTCGTGGAAATCCAAGCCCGATGACCGGCCCCTCAGTCCGGAAGAGGTCCTGGACCTGACTCTGGACGAGCAGAGGGTGCTGGTATGCACCACATTTGTTGGAGACGCCAGCCCCGACATGGCTTTCTTCAACCAGTGGCTGCGCAACATGCCGTCCACGTCGTCAAAGATCGCAGTCGAGGGCATGTTCCTCGGTCCTCCAACCATGTTGCTGATCTCCATGCCGCACTCGGTCTGGAACATTGTCCAGCATGACAAGGTTTGCTGTTTCCTGGGGTACATCAGCTCCCACAACATGATCCATCTCTATCAACGGCTGGTCAACTCGCACCCGAGCGGATTGTCGATCGTCAAGGACGGCGAGGATGGCCAGGCGCTCAAGCGTAGTCCGTCGACTCACCGAACCGAGACCTCGGGCCATTATCCGCCTCTTCAAAAGGAAACTCCCCGCCGGCAGGGGAACGCCCTCAATCAGGCGACCGCAACCACCATCCCTGCGACGCTGGCTCAGGCTAGTCCCGGACGGACCCCACCCGTTGGGCCCAAAGATGAGGTGGAAGATTCGGCCGAGATGCAGGAGGCGGCGGAGCAGCTGAAGGCGTTGAGCCATGTCCGCCACCTGGGCGATGATGCCGGGGCCAAAATGGACCGGCAAGTAACACGGGTGGGAGACAGCATCGCGGTGCGACACCCCGGCGATCCTGGCTCCCCATCGGGAGTTGCCGAATCGGGGGCTGATGGGGCCGCGTATGACGCCGAATACAGCACTCCCTCCTCCAAACCAAAGGCCAGGAAACCGCTCCTGAAGCAGACCCCGAAGCAGGAAGTCCGCTGCGATCATTGCAGCCATGCCCCGTTCAAGGATTCCTCGTCGCTCCGCAAGCACGTCGCGGCAGCTCACACCAGGCCCTTCCCCTGCGCCTTCTCCTTTGCCGGGTGCGCGAGCACCTTTGGGTCGAAAAATGAGTGGAAACGCCACATTTCATCGCAGCATCTGTGTTTGCAGTATTACCGGTGCTCGTCGTGTCCCCAGAGCAGCGCCGACGGGAAGGGCAACGAGTTCAACCGCAAGGACCTGTTTACGCAGCATCTTCGCCGCATGCATGCACCCTTTGCGATTAAGAAGGCGCTATCAAAAGGGGATGGCAAGCTACAGGCCGAGTGGGATGCGCATGTCAAAGAGATGCAAACGACTTGCCTCGTCACGCGGAGACAGCCGCCCCAGCGGTCAGCCTGCCCGAAGCCGGACTGCCAAAGCGTCTTCGAGGGCCCCGGCTCGTGGGACGAATGGACAGAGCACGTCGGTCGGCATATGGAAAAGGGCGAGGCTAGCCGGATTGGAGTCGACCCTCTGTTGGCGAAGTGGGCGTTGGAAGAGAGCATCATTGAGAGCATGGGAGAGGATGAATACAGGCTCTGTGCCGGGAACGGAGTGGGGGTGAGCGAGACACACTCGGGCAACAATGGCAAGGCCCCTTCGGAGGAGGGGAGAAAAACAGATGACGACGATGACCCTTCCATCACGGTTGCGATACCGATTCCTGTTTCCGACAATATGGACGTGGATTGATCAAGGTCAAAGTTGGTGTTGCCGACGCGGGCGGGGTTGGTGGGGAAGGGGTTGACAGTGGCATGGGGTCGGCTGGCGTTTTTCTGGGTATGGATATGATCACATCACGACGTGGGTTTACGAGGGACATTTGAGAAAATTGCTGCCAGGCTGGCAATGTCCGCCGAGGAACGGGTTGACGACATCGCGATATCGGTGCATCTCAATGCGTATGCGAGGTCAACATGTGGTAGGCGAGGCGTTTCTGTCCCCGTGCACATGCCTACGGCGGTCTCAAAAATTACCCAAGGATTGGATTTGGTCGCAAAATAGCGTTTCGGTCTCTGGCAATGGCATTTTGTGTGATTCCTTCGTGTCCCAATCTTTTTCTCCCTCCCTGTCCCTCAAGTAGTGACTACCTACCTATCGACCTCAGCCGAGGCGGCCTCTCGCTACCATCAGACCAGAACGCTCAGGATGTTCGTTTCCACGATACCCCCAACTCTTGAATGCGGAAAGTTCGAGGTTGCGTGGAAAAGCTGAGGCGTGAGGTTGGTGGTTAGGGAGACAGTGCCGGGGGCAGTGGGAACCAGGACCCCCAGCTCCTGGCCTGCATGCCAAGCCCTGCATCCCACAGGGTGGCTGACTAAACTTAGACGACACTCGTCCTGGTTCAAGGAGAGCAACTCGAATGTCTTGGTAGAGCCAATAACAGAGAACATTGGTGCTAGGGATATTGGTCCCAAGGCCGGTGAGCCATATCCTACAAAGGTCCATGGTTCTCACGGAATCGTGGGCTTGGTTTGTGCCCAAGATACGGCGCGGTCCGCCCATGTTGGGGTCGGGCATTCTCCAGCACACGTGGTGTTCAAAAGAGCGGGTATCGGTGGCTGTCAAGCTCTTAATATGATACATTTTTATGCCAGGTGTGTGAGTTCTTGTTTTCCCGGATGGAAGCTAGGAAGATGTGGGCGATGGCGGCGATGGGGAGCGTTCGAGGTTCGAACCTGGCACTCCGCATCCAAAAGGCAAAACACTCACGATTCTTGACGGTCACAGCAACAAGGCAAAATAGCTCGTGGTCCGTCAACGAGTATTAATTGCCACAAATTGCGGAGTTTGCACAAGTCCTGCCCAGCCCATTCGAGGCCAAGAGGCCAAACAGAAGACGGGGTGGTGGTCCCGAGTCCCGAGAAAGGATCGAGCCAGCCAACCGCACTTTCAGCGGAACTCTCGCCTCTAAAATACAAAGGCTTTTGGGGTAAATAAAGAAGAGTCGAAAACCTTTGTGATGTTGTGATGAACAAAGCGGGAGTGGCGCTCCTGGACCCCTTCCGGTCGCCTGCGCCCACTCGCCGACAAAGTAAGGCGACAACCCAGCGTCTCGAAACGCAAAACTACCATGTCTGCACATCACCGTCTTGCAATCCGGCTTAACTTTACGGTCCCATGTTTTCGTTCTGGAAACGGCGTCCCCAGTCACCTTGGCAACCCGGGCAGGTGGTTGTCAGGGAGGGCGCTACACGCCCCCCCAATTGCCCGCCAGTCCGACGCGCCAGGGGGGACGTAAACATTGAACTTGGGATAAAATCCAAATTTCGATCTGGACACACCAGTATCCATCCCTGGTGTGGTCAGTGCACGCGTGCTGTTTGCGCGGTTCCCAGGCAACCGTCTCAAAATACCCTCTTGCCTTCCCCTCTTCTCCCCTCCCTCTTCCCTCTCTCTTTTCTCTTTTCCCATCCTTGAGTTCGATCTCGCACGTCCGCCCACATTGATCACATTGCATCTGCAACTCGATTAATTGCCACGCACACATTGTCTTCACCCTCCTTCCAGTCTATCGCACTCGCATCAAATTGTCAGCCCGCCGCCTGGCTCAACCTCGGTCTTGGTCGCCTTTCTCGCGCGCCCCCGCACTCTCGATCGCCTGTTCTGCTCCCTCCCACTCCGACAAGGCTGTGTCGAAATCCAACCTTGACAATGCCGTCGACGAGTTCTCTCCACCTTGCCGCCCCTGCGGCCGTCGCCGCCATCCTCCTCCAACCCCCCGCACGCCTTGCTGGGCTGATCGAGGCCACCGGCCCAGTTCTCATCTCGATCCCGCTCCTGGTGTTCGTCCTTGCGCCTGTTTTGGCGCTCTCTCCCTGGAGCTGTCCCCCCTCAACCTTGCCAGAGACTGCAGCTCGTGTCACGTTTTGGATGGCGACAAGTGCGTTTGTTACTATTGACTCGGGGCTCCGGGACCAGGGGAGGTTGGCCGAGGTCGTCGACCAACTCCTCCGCGATGAGGAGCGTCGGTCGGCGCTCGAATCCGAAATTTACAAGCTGAGGACCAACTACAAGAACTAGCATGTGGCCATTTCCTCCCTGAGCCACGACATCACCGAGATTCGCAAGGAGCAACACTCCCGTTGCCGCGACATTCCGCCAAAGCTGTGGCCACCTCGCAGGCGACCCGAGTTCACTGCGGCAAATATTCGAGACGTCGATTGGGCCGAGCCCCATTTCTTGGTCAAGATGTGTATATAAATTCACCTTGTCCTTCTGCTGTCCAGCCCACAAAATCGTCTGTCTGCCTTCTGTCGCACCCATATCGCTACCGCTGACTGCTCAGGGAAACGCCCGAAGCCCTACTCATGTGCCTTGGGCACTTTCTTCCCCTTCAACTAACTTTGACCCTGTTCTGGTGCAGTCTACGCTACCGATCTCAAGGCTGTTTTCCTATCCTCCAAGGCCAAGCACTTTCGCCATCGCCAACGAAAAGTGCATCCGGCAAATTTCATCCGAGCTCGAGGAGGAACGGCAGGCGAGTATCGACTTCGTCAAGCGGATCAACGACTACAATGATCAACTTCGCCAGCGAGATGAGGATGCTGTAAGATCACCGAGGGAGTTGAGGCGGAAAGAGGCCCTCCGTGCCGGTATGTCCTCCCAGGCTGACAACCCCCATCCGGGCTGGCTTCCCTCTGCTGCTTTCCTGCCCCACGCTGACGGGCCCCTGTGCATTGCACACAGCTGCCAGAGAGATGGAACCGTACAGGATCAACCGGCTTCATAGACTCGGGCTCCGCGACACGAATTGAGGTTTTTGAGCTTCCCTTGCACGCGGTCGCCCGCCGTGCTCGGGAGGCCCAGGATTCCTTGGTCAGTTATCACCTCGTAGTAGCCCCAATTCTACTTCTCGGCGCCGGCTTCACAACCTTGTTCAACTGTCCCCAGGAAGCCCCGGGTCCAGTCTTCGCGCCGAACAAACCGCCTTTCAGCCAGACACCCTCCCTTCGGCCACGTAGGACATGGTTAACACTGTCATGCTGGATGCACCAGACTTTGTTGAAGAAGACCCAGATATCCCCATGCTGGATGTTGAAATGGTCGACGCGGTGAGTCTTCCCCCCCCCTCTCCCCCTTTCTTTTGCTTCCCGTTTCCACGACAACCACTCACGTGGATATGTCCGCACAATCACTGCAGCCACCATACGAGCCGCTCCTTTGGCAAGAATCACCAGCCCCGGTGCTACCTGCTCTAGAGCTCCCTACTCCGGTTCCTTGCTTCGGTCCTGTGTCGGCCGGCGTTGCGGACACGTCCATAGGTGTGTAGGTGGAGCAATCACAGCTCCGGTTACCTGAGCCTCCGGTTCAGCCCGTTCAGACTTCGCTTACTATCCCCGTGTTCACCGTGCTCAAGAGCATGTCGGTAGATATGAAGCAGGGCGAAGCCGCTGGTTTGCCGATGCATGGCATGGGCGCAGTAAACAACCCAACGTCCTCTCTTCCTCCACTCTGACCAGCCAGGCACACTGACACCTTCTAGCCGCAACCATCACCCGTCCCCGTCGGCCCTTCTGTTGGTTCCTCTTCGGTGATGTCCCCAGCTTCCTCCTTAAACCCACGCCCTGCCCACACCGTTGTTCTGTCGACCGACCCCCGGATGTTTGTCGCCAGCTTCGACCCGACTCCGGCTGGCTCATGCGAAGTTGACACTCACACCGAGGTGGAACCGAGCGCTCCAACCCAGTCCCATTCCCACAACAGCAGAAGCGTCAGGCTAGGGATTCTACCACGGACTGCCCAACTTCATCTGTTCCGGCCACCACTGCCGTCGAGTCCCAAGTCCCGGCTCCGGCGCCTTTCATCTTCGGTCTTGTAGCGAACCCAGCACCCTCCCAGGCCGCACAGTCCATTGTCACCGCCGCCGTCACCGCCCCCCATGTTTCCTCTTCAGCCTCACAGCCGGCGACCAAAAAGGCGAAGGGCAAGGTCTCCACATCTCCGCCCAAGGCCGAGCCTACCCGCGAGATCAACTTTGTTGTGATGCCCGGGGAGATTCTCCGCTCCTGTTGCGAAGACTGGATTGAAGCATGCGCTGCTTTCATGGGCACATCCCCGTTGTTCAGCACCCTATCGCAGCGTTGGGTTTGCAACTGGAAGCAGCATACCTTGGTCGAGCTGGGTGGAGATCTGGGGCCGGAAGTTGACGAGCTGGCCTACGACCACGACGCCGCCACCACGTTTGCCCGGACCTTCTTCAAGTTCAACCTCCTCCGAAGGATGGACGGCCCCGATGATGCCGGAAAGAACGCGGTATTGGACTATGTAGGAAGCTGACGGCAAAGGAAGGGATCGTCTTGGGCCCAATGTCGATTTGACGGATGTCGGTGGAAGGAAGGGCGGGAGGCGACCCGTGTTTTGTCCGTGTCGAGTCTGGGATTTGGGTGGTTTGGCATCTGAAGCTATAGGTTTTCTGTTTTGATTTGGTTCTGGTTTTTAGTTTTGGGTTTGGCGCTCCGTGGCGTATGGGTGTGCCTGTTAGAGTTCTTCTTTTATCTTTCGTCAGACTGTGCTCGAGGGCTTGGTGTTCTGGGGGTATCTGATGGCTTGTATCTAATACTATTGGCTTTGTTTTATTGGAGCTCTTTGTCCACGACGAAGGCATCTTGGTTGAATTGAGCAGCCGCCAGATTCCCGCTCTGAACTATCCCAGGCGAGGACATTGGCGTCAGCCATATACTGGACATGAACCAGTTTGTTGGGGCGACGTACACAGACCAACACGAGCTACCCGCTATCTTCTTTATGCCTTCTTGGTCCAGACGTGTGTGTGTGGGTGGGGGGCAGGTGCAAAGTGATCTTCCCCGGCTCCATCAAAGTGTCCAAGAACAAACGTGTCACGGGCCACACTGGAATCGGGTCATCAAGGAAGATGGACGCTGCAATGGATGCAACCGTATGACCAGTTTTAACAAAGAACAGATCCTTGGGGATCTGTGGTCCGAAACAGGGGCGGACTTCTCAGATAAATACATGCGAGTGTCAGGCGACCTGCCTGTGGGATCATTCTTCTCGATCATTCGACCATCCCATCTTGACCATTCGATCATCCCATCTTGACCATTCCATCATTCCATCTCGATCATGTGCTTGCATGGCCACTGCGGTGGTGTGGCTGACAAAACGCCTCCCCACGACTGGTATGACTCTGGCCATGGTGTTTTGGCCCCCCCAACTTGACCCGGCTCTCACTCGAGCTGGCCTTCTGGCGAGAACTAGGTGGCGGGAGCATAACCATCAAAATTTTGCTAAACAACCATTCGGCTCTCCCCACTAACAGTACTGTCGTCGAATCTTGGCTTTAACCACCAGTCAAACCAGCCCCCCTTAGTACGGGTTCATTCAATGCACTCCCAGACAGTCAAGGCTCGATGTCAAGCTCCTCGTAGTATCTATAGATGCCGTTTGAGTACTTTTGCCTCCGCGGGCTCTGCAGGTAGGCCTTGATCTTGGGCTGTTCTACCACGGCCTTGTGCAGTGCAAAAACACGGGCATGTCCCCTTTCGCCCTCTAGCTTGGCCATAGCCTTGGGAAACATGAACTTGATCCCATCTACACACTACCCGGAGGCGATGAATTTGTTAGAAACCGAACCACTAGGACCAACACTCTCATGAACTTAACGTCAGAGGTTCGAACCCACATACCTGGAAAAGCACCAAGTCGGCGTACGTCAGGACACCGCCGTAAAGCCAGGGCCCATCACCGCTAGCCTTGGACCCTAGAACGCGCTCAAAGTACGAGAGGAACTTTGGCAGCCTGTTTTTGACGTAGTCCTCGGACTTCCTCTTGCTCTCGACCTTTTGGTCCTCGTAATAGAGTCCCGACGCGATGGGGTGGTGGCAGTCATGTGGCTCGTTGCTCAGACCGTCCAGGGCCGTCAGCGCCAGCCCATGGATGCGATACAGGGCGTCAGGGTCCTCATCAGTGTCCGGCACGAGCCCCAGGCGTGGACCTAGGTATAGGAGGATGTTGGGGGTCTGGCTGATGACCAGATCGCCATGCTTCAGGATCGGCGGGGCGCAGGGCGGAGGGTTGACACCGTCATCAGGCGCCTTACCCTGTACAAGCTCGAGCACCTCATTGACACCGCCCTCGGTAAATGCCGTGTCGGTGTAGTCGGCGGCGGCCTGCTCCAGAGCGAGCCGGATGTGCTCGCCGCGACCGGGGATGCCGGGCCAATAAACAAGGTTGTATGGCACGTCCTTTCCCGACCTGGGTCGCTTTGCTGGGGTCTCGGAAGCCATGGCCAAACCCGTAAGAGATGCAAGAAGTTAGAGCCCGTACATAAAACGGTTCTCGAAGTGGTTGTGGGGAGGTGTTGGACAAACGAGATCGGACGAGGGGCAAGACGGGCGGTGAAAGCACACGAACGAAGTGACGTCACCCCCTGACGTTTCACAGGGCAGGTTACAGGACATACCCAATTTATCAGCAAAGCGCGAGGACTAACTAACTAGAGGCGGACTAGCCGGAATACTAAGCCAAAAAGCCACCCAAGTTGTTCATTCTGCCAAGGTGCTGGATACTATTATCTACCATCTCCGCCCCTCCCGCAAGTAAGTTCTGGCTAGCCAAGCCTCCGAAACGACGACGCCGAGTTCCCATGCTTCCACATTCGAGTGACTGACCATCTACCAAAGCTCCAACCCCAGGCCCAGCCCCAGTCTGCCATCCAAATGCCATGCCAGACCCAAAAACAGCCCCGGCACCAAGCCCAGAATCCAGCGATGTTGTCCGGTTGCCGGTGCAGAAAGCCGCAAAGCGCCCGCAAGACAACATCCCAGAAGAAGAAAAGTTGAAACGCCAGCGAGCCCAACAAAGTCCAATCCAATACCGTGTCGTCGTAATTTGAAGGTGGGGATGAGTAACAAGATGAAGCGAAAGCGAGCGCAAGTCCTAGCCAGAAGCCGGAAACGAGCGAGACCGAAGACGAAGCCGAAGAAAGAGGAGAAGTGGAGTCATAAGTCGTTTCGACAAAGGAAAGTGTACAGTGTCCTGCCATTCGAGGTTCTCGTGTCATGATCTGGGTCATACCGTCGTTGCTCCTGCGACCCCCGGGTGCCGACACACTGATGATGGTAACCACCGGCGGCGCAGGCCGAGCGAGTCACATACCCCGGCCGAGCAGGGTTGGGTACCGCAAACTGATGAATCGCTTCTTCCAGTTCCGTTGCTTCACCTGAGAGCTGCAGGGCTGTGCACCACTATCGCCGGCCTCAGTCCTCGAGCTCTCTTGCTCCGGCGCAGGCTTTGCCTTGAGAACCGCCGTGGACATGGCGACGTCGCTCACGCGAAGACTGGGCTTGGTGCCGGGGTCAGTATTGACGCGCTGAACCTCGAGCTTCCCAACGGGCTCCGGCCCCGACTCGACGCTGGGCTGGGCCGTTTCGGGCTCAGTGGCCCGAGGGGGCTGAGCAGCGTCGGGAAAACGGGCGGGGACCGGCGGGTTCGCCTCAGGCTCGGGTTCGGGCTCTGATTTCGCCATCGCTTCGAATTCCTCGGTCGCCTCAGGTGCCTGCAGCATGGTTAGCAATGACTCTTGTTCTAATGTCTGGTTAATGGTTCTACCTTCTCTGTCTCCGGCTGCGCCTCCGCCTCCAGCTTCCGGCTCGCTTCCAGCGATTCGTCGGCAGCGGCATTCTCAGCCGTAACAAGTCCCGGTGCATCAGCAACCTTCTCCGGTAACTCCTCTACCAGCGTAGTCGGCACAGGCTCTGGGTTAGGCTCGGACTCGACGGTCGTTTTGGACCAATTCTCGGCGGCTGCCGCGAGGACCGAATCGTCGTCCCCAAGAAGAGGTGCCGGAGCCAGATCCTGAGGCGCTTCGACTGTCTTGGCTTGCCGGTCGGTCTTGTTCTTGGCGTCCGCACCGGAAGCAGCAAAGTCGCGAGTGTCGGTTCCCGGGATCTGGCTGGAGCTGGCAATTGATTCAAGCTCATGTGTCGTCGGCTCGGGTGTGACCACAACCACGGGCTCGAGATCCAAGAGTGAACGAGCCTGCTCTTTCCTGGGCTCAAAATCAGGCGCTTCCCAGAACCCCGAGTCTGCTTCTCGAAGAATCGGCCCGTGAACCTTGGGTTGAAGGAAGGGTTCAATCTCAAGCTTGTGCCCGAGCTTGGGGATGGGCTCGAGCTCCCTAGAGGGCGGCTCCCGATCGATGTCCTTTCCCGAACCCTCCCCCTCCCGTTGAGCAGCGGGCACGGCCTCGGATGTCACTGTCTCGGCGAAAGCACTGGTCCTGACTGCAGGCTCCGTGTCAACTCCGGCCTCCGGTTCGTGGGCTGGCTTGGGCTGGTGCTCAACGACAGCTCTATCCCCGATTGATGGGCCCGGCGGGGGCACAACATCGATGATGACGGGGCCCGACTCTGGGAACTTCCCAAAGACAGGGATGGGGTCGGGCGACGGCGTTTCATCGAGCCGTGGCGTTGCTGGCTCCGGGAGGAGTGGCTCTTGCGGAGTCGATCTCGCCCATGAGGTCTCGGGTATGTTTTCGGGTGATGGCCACGGCGTCGCCCTCGGGTTCTTTCGAGTGGATGAAACCTCGTCCTGGGGGGTGGATCTCAACCTCGTCTCATCCAACGACGGCGGTGAGGCCGGGGGAAGCGGCGAAACAGACCGGGAGCTGCCCGGGCTTGTGATGGGGCTCGCAATGGTGCTCGCGGCTGGGGGCGTGGCGGGTTCTGGCCGAACGACAATTCTCTCGCAAAACAGCTCCAGGACAGTCCTGAGGAGGACCCGGTTTGGCGAGAGAATGCTGCTGATTTGATCGAGCAAGTTCGAGCCGAGCAGCAACTTTGGGTCCTGAAGGTGTGGGCGGATGCGCGACCTCAGGTAGTCAAGAAACCAGCCGTCACTCTCGGTCAATGTCGGGTAGGCGTCCCGAGCCACCTCGAGCAGGGAGGGTAGAGGCAAGCCCTCGCCATACTTGCCGATTCTGGCTTCGGCCAGTCGCATTAGATCCGGCAGATCGTAGGCCCTGGCAGCGGCGTATGCTTGAATGCTCGTCTTGAGCTCGTAGCTCTGCTTCGACATGGCGTCGGTTGGCCTCGGCTTGAGCGAGCCATATGTGCCCGTGTGGAGGTAGTGAACAAGGACATGGCCGACGTCCTCGGGGATGGCCGGGAGCTCCCGCAACCGGCTCTCGTAAGCGGCATGAAGCTTCGGGCTCTTCTTGAGAATGTCCAGTGGCAACGTGAGGGGGCTGGCGAAGGGGATGGTGCAGGCGGGGCTTCCATAGGGACTGAAAGGGGGGACATGGGTCAGCTCCGCGCTCTACAATCGCGCGCGCGGGGGAAAGAGGGGAAATTAAGACCCGCACTTACGAAGTCTCCGGTCTGGTGTCAACTTCCTGCATCACGGGAGCCGCGATGGCGGCCGGCTCCGCCGCTGGTGCCGAGCTTGCCGAGTGCGGTATCTTGGGGACGCCGCTCTTTTTTCTCCTCGCCATGATGGAGGTGAAGATGTACGATGTGGCAGCGACGAAGGAGATTCCGATAAGGGTTGCAGCTTCGGTCGTGATGTAGGTGTGAGGGTTGGAGGGACGTCTCATTGCATTGATCCAGCCGCTGTCCTTGGACGGATGAAAGGCCAGAGATGGGGGGTGTATTTCTACCCCATGCCCACGGCGCCCTCCAGGGTCGCGATGGACGGTGAGCTGGCATCGCTGCCACTCCCTCCACCCTTCCCCGGCTTAGGGGTTCACTCCAGCATCGACGCTGGCCATTGGTGTCAGGTTAGGCCTCGATGACCGCCCTGAATGGCCGAGGCAGCCAAGCCCAAGATCCACCGGCCCCTGAAGCAGCCCGAGCCAGGGCTTGAGAGGCCAAATGCCCATGTCCCCCAGGGCCCGCGTTGTGTTGCCACTGGTGAGCTGTCAACGCCGGACAACGTCGAGACGCGAACGATGGGCCGAGATCCGGTAAGGAGATCAGCGTTCCTTCCGCCGTGGTTGCGCGCTATGAGTCAGCGAGCGATGTGGCCGTTGTTTTCCAATCGGATGCAGCCCCGCCAAGACGTTCGGACTTTGGGGTGGGGCCGCGTCCCTGCCGAAAGCCGCTGGGATGTGCAAGCACGGAGACATGTGAGCTCCAACTCCACGTGGCCCGTGTCCTCTTCCCGCGCCCGGCATGCTCGTTGGGTCGTTGCTGCCGCCTCGCCTGACGCGAAGCCCAATGTTCCACGAGGGGGTGGGGAAAGGGGAAGGGGGATGCCCAAAGTGCGTCCTAGGCTCGAGCTAGGCTTCTCGCTGGCTGTCCCGCAAGCCGCCACGTAGGCCGGCGCCAGACCAGGGCCCTCCATCAATCAACATCGGGCCTCCGTGTCGCATGAAATAATATGACGACTCGGGGCCACGGATTAGGTAACGATGCTTGGTGCCGTCGGATCAGTCAAACCTCGAGGAGGCCATGCTGTACATATGTTTTCTTGGGCTCGATCAAGCTTGGCCCGATTGGGAAGACAGCCCGAGACGGCGGCGGAGGGAGTGCATGCTTGGCGCTCGGCCCGTCAGGGTGATCGCTCCGAAAAAGAAGCAACAAGAACAGGGGTAGCTGACCACCCCACCCCACAACAACTCCCAGCGGGAGGCCACAAACCACCACAACCCAACACCAACAGAGCGAAGCGCCCTTCAATTGACCCTATCTTCGTGCCCAATAATTAACACTGAAACCCGTTGTTACACGGCTACGCAAAGATTTGTCGTCTGTCAAACTTTTTTCAAGTCCTGACCTCCGACTGGCCCCAAGATGGAGGACCATTTCCCGCACATGATACCGAAGCACTGCGAGGTGTGCAAGAAAGTGGACGGGTTGCTCCGGTGCGGGGCTTGCAAGACTTATTACTACTGCAGCCGAGAGCACCAAACCGCCGACCGCCCGACGCACAAGACGACCTGCAAAACGATCAAAGGCTCCAAGGAAAAGATTGACGAGGAGGAGGCCCGGCTGCGCGCCAGGGCGGCTGGGGATGACGGACTACCGCCCAATGTCCTCGAGGCTCACGGCGGCAGGCTATGGCTGTGGACGCCCGCCCGTCCGTACCTGCATGCCATGTTTGTCCACGGCGAAATGCTGATCCGCTCCTGGCGCCAGCAGGGGATCGAGGACGCCCTCACCCTTTATCTGTCCGTGCTGCAGAAGAACACGACCGACAACCAAGGCGTCCGGCACCATATCCCCGCGCTGTACATGCGGCTCGGCCGCAACCAGGAGGCCTATGACTTCCTCAAGGCCTGGGGTCTCCAGTTCATGGGCCGACCTGAGGCCAGCGCTCCCGACGATGCCAGGCCAGCGTACCAGCGCCTCAAAAACGCCCACCCAGCTGAAGAGGTTGATCTCTGGACCGGACGATTCCTGGATCTTCCACTCGTGTCGAGCGTCCAGCTGGTCAAGGTTCGCTTGCTGATCGGTCTGCAGGGGCTGCTGGCTTTCAGAAAGGGTCTCCCCCATGGGGCACCAGTGCCACCCGCTAGAGATATCCTTGCAGACGTCCGTGGCAAGTGCTGTGATGACATCTTTGATCGCATGCCCGAAGAATACGCCGACGTGGATTTGATCACCAAAAAGTGCGACGACATCAACCGGCAGCTGAACGAACTTTTCGTTGCTGTTGGAAAATACAACAAACACTTCTGGCCGATGATGCTACATCCCGAGGAGCGCGACTTCTCAACTCGATCCCACGGCTTCCTCCATGGGTCCCGTGAAGAGGCACACCTCGCATTTACGTGTACTTACTCGGCCTGGTGTGAAACCCCCATGGCGCTCCAGACGGTACGAGCCAGCTTCGCCGCAGGGGAGGAATAGGATGGTCCTGGGAGTCTGGTAAGGGAACAGCTGGGCCGTTTCTGTTGGATCAGGCGGCGGGGAGGAATAGGATGGTCCTGGGAGTCTGGTGAGGGAACAGCTGGGCCGTTTCTGTTGGATCAGGCGGCGGGGAAGGGGGGGACTTTCCAAGCATTTGAGATATAAACTGAGATATAAGCCATTGCGGCAGAGGGCAAAAAGTGAGAGCGCTGAGAGTGCTCGGGTAGATGCAACACAAACCAAGGGGGGTTTGGCAGGAAAAAGAGATGCGTCACCTGTAGGATTCGAACCTACGCTCCCGAGGGAACTGCCTAGCAGGCTAACTGGGGGTTAGTTAGCAGGGCAGCGCGTTAACCACTCCGCCAAAGTGACTTCAAGTGGGTTAAAATGGTGATGGCTTCTGTCAATTGCAAATCCCATCTGCCATCCTCAACTTGCATGCAGGCGAGGCCGGGCCGTGAAAAGAAAGGTTTCTCTGCAAACTGGGGCAGCCGGTGGCGTGATGTCAAGCAAGCAATCATATAAAGGTCAACAGCGTGCCAGTCAACTTTGCAGAGGCGACCGCGGCCCCAAGATTCAAGGTATGAAACGAGTTGTTTGGTGGTATGACCTGCCCCTGCCCCTGACGCCAGACAATGCAACCATCGACACAACCAAAACACTGCGGCTATCTGCGGCCGCCACGCCCACCCTGCCCACCCATCATGCCGCTCATTTGCTTCATCATAGCGTTCATATCCATGCCTCCCATGCCGCCACCGCCACCACCAAACATCTTCATCAAGCTAGCCATGTCGGGCATGCCGCCGCTTCCACCGGCGCCGCCCATGCTCTGCAACCGCTTCTGCATGGCCGCAAGCTGCTGGGCCTTGTTGCCGCCTGCCATTGCACTCTGTGCCCTCTGCATGTTCTTCATATTGCCGCCCATCTTCTTGGCCATACCGGCCATCATGCGTTGCTGTGTGAGCAGGTCCTCAACCTCGCGGACGGTGGTGCCCGAGCCCCTGGCGACGCGAGTCATCCGCGTCGGCTGCTCAATGAAGATCTTGCCGTCACTGTCGAGTTCCTTCTCGGTCATACTGTCGCAGATGTAGATCATGCGCTTGAGCTTGAGTGAGCCCTCGTCGTCGTCCATTCCCTGCATCATGTTGCTCATGCCCGGGATCATGCCGGCCATCTTGCTGAGCGGGCCCATCTTCATGATGTTCTGCAACTGGTCGCGCAAGTCACGGACGGTGAAGATGCCCTCGGTGATGTGCTTGATGGTCTCCTTTTGGTCGAGCTTGAGGCTCTGGACATGTTCCACCAGCCCGGCCATGTCGCCCATCCCGAGCAGCTTGTTGATGAAATTTCGCGGCACGAACCGCTCCAGATCCAGCATGTGCTCGCCGGTGCCGATGAAGACGATGGGAGTGTGCGTCGCCGCCACAGCCGAGATGGCTCCGCCGCCCGCGGCATGACCGTCTGTCTTGGTGATGATGATGGCACCGAAATCCGCAGCCTCCTTGAAGGCCTTGGCTTGGGCCTCCGCCTGCTGGCCGATCGAGGCGTCCAAGACCATAATTGTCTCGTCCGGCTTGATAGCCGCCTGGATATCCATCATCTCCTGGAAGAGAGCGCTTTCTTGCCTGTGCCGGCCTGACGTGTCGACGATGATGACCTCAAAACGCTCCTTCTTGAACTTGTCGACACCGTCCCGGGCGACCACGGCCGGGTCCGTTTCCGTCAGGCTACCGTAGTACGGGATCTTTGCCTTGGTCGCATTTTGCTTCAACTGGTCAAAGGCACCAGCACGGAATGTATCGGCGCATACCAGGCAGGCGCGGAAGCCACGCGACTGGTAATGCCTCGCAAGCTTTGTACATGTTGTGGTTTTTCCCGCGCCTTGTAAACCCACAAACATGATGACGTTGGTCTTGCCCTTCTTGGGCTTGAAGGGATCGGCATGGGGATCGACGAGGCGGACGAGTTCATCAAAGACGGCTTTCTGGATCAGGCGCTTCTTGTTGACGGCTGGCGGCAGTTCTTTGAAGTTGACAGTTGATCGGATCGACTTGCGCAGCTGGCCCACCAGGCGCACGTTGACATCGGCCTCGAGCAGTGCAGAACATATTTGCTTGAGCATGGAATCGAAGGCCTGCAATATACGACAGTCAGCAATCGTGTCGAAGAACGCTCCTCCATCGCTCCGGTGGGATGTTGCGGCGGTGGCACCCCTGGCCAAGAGCAATGGAAGCTTGCCTTTTCGTCCAGATTAGGCGCCCGCGTCAAGTCGCTGACGGCCGCATTGATGCGGCGGCCGAGATCTTGGAGAACCATGGCGAGGAAACCACGGCTGCAAGGCCGGCAAGAAGACTGAGGGTGGTCGACCTGCGATGCGGTGCGAGATGTTCACTGCTGGTGATGATGATGGTCGGCAGCTGGGAGCACGAAAAGGGTGGGGCACTGTGGGAGGAGGGCCGTGCGCTTTTGGCAAGGCCCCCTGCACTCTTTTGACAGCTGGCAAGGACAAAGTGCCAGGCACCATCGGGGATGGAATACCTATCAAAACCATGAATCGCGGTCAGTCACCCTTCCCGTCCAAATGCCACATACCAACCCCTACGCCCGGGAGATGGGCTGAAGACATTTGTCAATGCTGGTGCCAATTTTGATTGCGTGCGTATATTCTTCCCCTCTCCTCAGCATCTCTATTTACAGAAACACGCCCATAAGTCTTCCCCCCATCCTCAGGCTCCGCCTTGTGATGGGGGGAAGCCCCCTTCCCCTACACACAAATGCCGCCGCAGTCGGCACCGCCATTCATGGGGTCACAATCGTCAGTCGGATCATCGACACACTTCTTGCCGTCCTTGCAAGGAATTCCAGCAAAGCCTCCGCAGAAGACGGGCTTGACACAGATGCCAGGCATGTCGCAGGCCATGCCGCAGCCGCCGCTATATGGGTCGTCGATGCAGATCTCGCCTTCAGGGCACTCGACGGGCTTGATGCGGAAGC
Source organism: Staphylotrichum tortipilum (assembly GCA_033296695.1). Taxonomy (NCBI): domain Eukaryota; kingdom Fungi; phylum Ascomycota; class Sordariomycetes; order Sordariales; family Chaetomiaceae; genus Staphylotrichum; species Staphylotrichum tortipilum. The sequence continues at coordinate 3,016 of MU855562.1, read as the reverse complement.
CGCCGCACGACGCGTAGGTTGGCTTCGGCGGGCTTGCCGTGGTCTTGGTCACAAGGGTGGCGGGCGCAGGAACGCAATAGCCCTGGCAGTTTTCGGCGCGGTCGCAGCTCGGGTCGACTTTCTGGCAGACCTCACCCGTTGGGCAGGGCGCGATCTTGAAGCCGCACGGCCGCTTCGCCGTGGCGGCCGCGGCGGCTCCCAGGAGGGAGAGAATGGCGAGGGGGACAGACCGCATGGCGACTCGAGAAACTGGTGGACCCCAGATATGATTTGTGTGAATGTATTGCGTCTTGGATGTTCAGCAAGTGAAGCAATGCTGCCCTTCGGCGGGCAGCATCGCCGTTTTGTATTCGCATTCCAGTCCATCAGCCCGCCACCTGGTTGCACTGGCCACGCAACGACGGTGAGCGGCATGGGAGCGCAGCAATCCTGTTTCTCGTGTTTGGCTCGGCTGAAATGGAGGTGTGGCTGGCTCGGGGACATTGCCCATTCTTCGAATGCTACGATATCAGCTTGGAGAGGGCGATCTGCTCACCAACTCCCCCAAGCCAAGCCGGAGTTTGTCCCCGTCCACGTTTTCGGCAGCAACCAGAGGCCAGGGTCCTCCGCCACCTATTTACCCTATTTTTAGCTGAGCAGCGCTCAACTCCGCAGATCAGGTCGAGAATTATTTGCGAGGGCACCCTGTCAAAAGCCAATGGATGTTTGTCGACTCCCCTGCCCGTCGCAGCGCCATACCGGGCCGAGACGCGCCTCCTCGGACCTACATACGCCGTCCACCCATTGCCAGTACCTCCTGGTGTTGGGTGGAACAACGTGTGTTGTAACATCGGTCGACGCCAGATACCGACTGCTACACAGTTCGCAGAGTATACTCAAACGAGTTGCATCAGACGAGGAAGTTCCCAGTCACCACGCAAAGGCACCTCCATGTGTATTTCTCGGATGTATCTACGGAGACTCGGCCACGGAGATCGGGTAGGTCTGGCCGCCCTGGCGTTTATTTCCCATTGACCCTCCGGAAACCGGACGGGCAGGTGAGCACTCAGTTCTGATTTGGGTATGCAGACCCGGGGCTCGGGGTCTTCTGCCGAATCACCGATTCCTTGCGCTGAAGATGGTGCGGCGGAATTCAAGTCCCCGCTGACGTTCTGTTCCCTGTCTTGTTGCTTGCGATGTTGCAATCGTTTGTTTCGCCTGGGAAACGTCTTCCAGACAAACCAGGAATAGGTAGCGCACGGGTCCTGCCTGGATTGTTTACCCAAGCTTGCCAGTTACACGTACGTATACACTTGCCGGTCGCCCCTTGGTTGAAATCGGCGGGGATCACGTTCGGAAATCGATACTTGCCGACATTCCCTTCCAGTTTTACGCCGCAAGCCCGCTGCGTCTCTGTGTCATTACCAACAAGAACACACCAGCGCGGATTTCTCGGCAGTTGTTCGGTCGTGGTGGACAGTCTACGCTCCGATACCTCAGTTCAGGCTCAGGCTCTCCTGCGCCCCCCCCCCCCCGGAGAATGCACGAGGCCCATCAACACCAACGTGGCGTTCCAGCCCCAGAGCCAAGCCGTTTGAATGGAGGCAGCTACGCGCTATCCGTCGCTGCCCATTGGTGCCTGTTGGTTTCACCACCAGGGTTGTATCCCAACCCCGCGGCCCTCTCAAACTCCCTGGTTGGTCAACCTCTTACACCCGATGCGATAGTTATGCATTTCGTACGTGAAGTCCGTCACCCGGAACCCCTTGTGGGTCCGCAGTTAGTTTTACGCAGAAAGATTCTGTGCCCCGCATTGCGTCATTTTCCCTCCTTCGCAAACGCTCCCGCCGAGGTCATTCTCCGACCGTGTAATATCGCCGATCGGGTATTGCTGTATCTTTGCGACGATAGAAAAGAGCTTGCGAGTTGCACCTGAGACCGGTACACGCATAGTCACCTAGGGATCTTCGTACCCGAACCGCAGCATGGCATCAACACGGCCGCTCAGGGTGGGCTTCGTGCCCGAACACTTCTCGACACCCATTCACTTCGCCAAGAAGCACTACGGCTTGGATGCCGAGTTGATTCCATTCCTTTCCGGTACCGGACACATGATCACGTCACTGCGCGGCGGAGAAATCGACGCGGCAATTGGCCTGACCGAAGGCTGGGTCGCTGCCCTGGGCAAGAGCCAACAGTCAGGCGACCAGGACGGCGGCTATCGGCTTGTCGGCACCTATGTCGAGACTCCGTTGTGTGAGTACCTGCACCATCACTCGAGTGTATCTGATATCTAACAATCATCATCGTATCAAGGTTGGGCAATCTCAACCGGTGCAAACCGAGATGAGATCAAGACGGTCGACTCGCTCCAGTCCGGCAAGATTGGCGTTTCGCGCATTGGTTCCGGTAGCTATGTGATGGGCTATGTGCTGGCTGACCAGCGCGGCTGGCTGGCGCCGGCGAGCTCTGAGCAGGGGTCACCGTACGCAGATATTGTCGTGCTCAACACTTTTGAGAACCTGCGCAACGCCGTCAACTCCGGCGAGGCCGATTTCTTCATGTGGGAGCACTTCACTTCCAAACGCTACTACGACAACGGTGAAATCAGGAGAATTGGGGAGATCTACACTCCGTGGAGCAGCTGGAAGATTGCCGCTGCAACTGGTCTGGTGGAGGGAGACAGGCTGGATCCCCGGGTACATGACTTGTTGGACAAGCTCAACCTGGGTATCAAATATTTCAACGAAAACAAGGAGGAGGCTGTCGAGTACATCAGCACCGCGCTAGACTACTCAGAGGAGGATGCGCGAGAATGGTTGGGCACGGTAAAATTCCCGGAGAAGACGCAGGGTGTCGACGCCAACGTCATCCTCAACACTATAACGACTTTGTGTAAGGCTGGCGTTCTTGAAGCCGGTGCCTGTCAGGCCGCAAGCATGATTACCCAATTGTAATTATCCTGTCCGGAGGACAATATTACGCTGAAACTTTTCAAAATTATTATGAGAAATTGATAAGAGTAAGCGGGTCTGTC